>LBFM01004975.1:0-15264 GCA_000988765.1 Achipteria coleoptrata | reverse complement strand
CTGACTAAAGCCTTTGTCGTTAGTTTGTGGGAACTCATTGATAGAGGAACTGTTGCGGTGTTAATATTGATGTTTGATCTGTTGTGCTTCATATGGGAACGGACTAAATGGCCGGCAGCTAACGCTGACATCAGAGATAATTCTGCCGCCAATACTGTACCGCAGACTATAGACGCAAATTGGGACGAATTATTTCCGGCCACTTCTAGTGAACATCCCTTTACTCCCAAAAGCTTTCAAATAATTGAAAAATCATTTATTTTCATAAAAAATAATTAATAATAATTGAGTTTACGTCAAGACAAGCACTTTGGGCACTAAGTACTGTTCCGCCGCCAATGGTTCCAATTTCAATAGAAGGCATAGTACACGACACATGAAGATCATTGCCGTGAGCTTCCATTAAAGTAATACAATTAGAACTGCCGACAGTCTGTGCTGGATCCTTTATCCAAATAATAATCCGATATAATGTTTATTTAAATGTATTAAATGGCATACCTGTCCACAAGCGATATAAATAGCGGCGACAATATTAGCTGCGTGTGCGTTATTGCCACCTATAGTTCCCGCCACAGCAGAACCGATCAAATTTTTACTGATATTAAGCTCTACCAGTGCTTCGGCACTAGTCTTAAGAACTTTTTCGATAACATCTCCAGTGATGAGAGCCTCACAAACCACTGATTTGCCTCTGCCTTCAATCCAATTGACTGCCGCCGCCTTTTTATCCGTACAGAAGTTACCGCTTAAACACGTGGCCTGAATATCCGTAAACTCTTTTCTTAACTCCCGAAGGGCTGCTTCCGTGCCTTTTGACAACATATTCATTCCCATCGCATCTCCGGTCGAACTAATGAATCGGATATAGAGATAACGTCCGGCCACTCGGGGGTGAACTCTTTGGAGTCGTGCGAATCGAGAGGTAGAATCAAACGTTGCTTTGATTCGAAGGAAATTCTCTTCGATTTGCAACCATTTCATAGCCTCAGCCGCTCTCATAGCAGACGGGAAGTGGAGAACTGGTCCTCTGGTCATACCTTCCGAATAAACATTACTATTGGCTCCACCGGACAAAAGTATGGCTCTACAGCCCCGGTTAGTACTCGCCACCAGACAGCCCTCAGTGGTAGCCATTGGCACAAAGAACTTCTTGTTATTGAGAAGCAAAGGTCCGGCAACGCCTAAGGGGACGGGTACGTAACCGATAACATTCTCACAACAGGCGCCCAAAACCAATTTGTAATCGAATTGTGTGAACGGAACTCCTTCTAACACTCCCTCCCTATCTGCAGATTCTTCGATTATACGTCTTCGGATGGAAACACCCCTCTCTTCGTTGCCCAGAATAGATTCAAGCTTATATGCGGGGATATGTTGTCTGTCCACCAGAGTCTTGATCTCTAAATCAGTCAATTGGTTAACTCCGTCCTCACTCTGGTATATCTCTAACAAAGTTTTAATATCTCTGATTTCTTTAAATTCAGCACAAGTAGTGTTTTGTTGAAAATTTTCGGCACAACGGGTCTCATCGGTTTGGACTTCGCGGTCAACGAATTCTGTTTCACTGATATCTGAGGAAAAGTCGTCTCCAATGAAAAATCTAGTTTTTTCCTCATCAGATGCGTCCCCTTTTACAGAGCCCTCTCTCGAACTGACACTTTTATCGATATTATTAAGTTTTGAGTTCTCGTAAATGCTTTCGGTGTACGAGTCCTGAGAGCTGACCAAAATAGTGGGCGTCTCAGAAGTTCTTGTTTTGCAGTAATTACTTTCTTGGGTTGTCTTCAGGTTTTGTTGGTTTTGTTGGTACTGTTGTTTCATGTGTTCGCTGTAATAGTTTTTATTCTCAAAGAATATATATTTGACGGCCAAAGCGAACACCAGTCCAATCATTACCACCTGTTCTGAGCAAACCATCAAATATTTTCTGAATTGTGTTTCGAAGAATGGGTGCTCTCTATCGCCAATAAAATCTGGATTCTGTAAATTGGAGTTAATTGAGGGCACGACTGTCTCTTCGCCAATGGGAAACCTGCTGAGTGTGTGGACGAGCATAAGGGCGGCCGACATAATCAGTTTAATTCTTTGTATCACTGGATTCGATGTCTTCTCTGTCTCTAATTGTAATACCTTTGAGAGAGAACTCAACTGCCAAACGGGTGCGATATCTTCCTCCCGATTGTGTGATAACTATTATGACAATCAGTTATTCTTTTCAATAATCTTTAATAAATAAAAGGCTTACCTCTAAAGCCAGTGAAAGACAGGCCGGGAATAGAATCATAAAAACAGCGTAATTGACCAGAACTGAGACACACGCAAAACCACTTATTTCTTCTATTTTAGTCACACCAGAAACAGTTCCGACGCCAATCGCTAGTGTTTCAACTAAAGTGTCTAATGTTAGAGATGGACCCAATATAGCCATTCCCTGTGCGATATTTTCTCTGACTTCCTCCTAAAGAGTCAGTAATTAATCAAAAATATGATAAAAATAACAATAATTTAAAATTCATACAAATTATAAATACTAACTCTTGTATAGGAGGAGAGCGCGAACTGAGCCAATAGACTGGCTTTGGTTAAGTCAGACAATAGAAAGAAGAAGGGAAGGGCATCACTATATTTATAGACAATTAATTCAAATTAATTTATTTTTAGTCAATAGTAATGAATATATATTTACGTTAATTCAGTGAAGTTTGCATTCAATGCACACAAAACTGCGGAACAGAATATAAAACTGGAGAAAACGGTAAATAAAGCCGATATTCCGACCAAATATTTTGAGCCCAAACTGTAAAGATTTTTGAACTGATGGTAGATATAAAAGAGAGCCAAACAACGGGCGATCACCAGAATAGTATTGGACAGACTCTCAGCACTGGCCCGCTCTAAGTCCTGTTCCAAACATTTATTGATTAAAACAAAGTCAACAACTATTCTGAGCAAAAAACTCACCGAATTTTGATGGCAGTGATCGTAAGGACTGGTAATTATTTTGCTGTGAATACGAGAACTCATAGAAAACATAGTAATGAAGAGAATCGAGAAGAAGGCGACCATCACTTCGCACGGATGAGACGCACACACCTTTCCATAGCCATAGAAAAGTCGAGACATCTTTCCGACTGTTTCTCTATAACAAGAAATTAACCGAAAATAATCTTTCATTTCATTTATAATCTCTTTTAATCTAATGTTGAGAATCATATGAAGAGTGAGAGAGAGAACCACTAGTAGTCCTCTAACTCTGTTTGAAGGCTCACACATAAACCCTAGTATTCACTCCCTTTCTAATCATTTTATGTGAAACTAATGTTACAAAAATAGATCCCTAAATAACGTAAGTATTGAACATCTATTTTAAGCTGTTTCTCAACGAAGAGCCTCTCATATAACTGTTTGTGATGTGGGGGCTATTATAGTATATCACTTTTTAACATTGCTATCGTTCACAACTCACTACAAAGGGACTCAATACTAGCTTTTATGTGTGATTCTACAAATGAACAACATTTTAACCAATAGTTTAATGTATTTTTATCCTGGCAAAACAACATAATATTGTTATGTAATATATTTATAGCGGTATATCTAAAGTATTGTCAGATCCTTAAGTGAATTGTGAGACAATTGCAATGAGAAACACATTTATACCACATTATTATTACACAAATATTATTCACAATATATTTGTTGTTTCACTTCTTAAGTCTCTGACAATACTTTTCAATTCGAGTACAAAAAAATATAGAAAAACACTTTGAGCTCACCATTAATTAGAACGTTGACTCGGATATTGAATGCAATTTTTAAAATGTAGTTTACAAATGATCTTGTTAATTTATGTTAATATAAGTTTATTATTAATAATGAGCTCATCATTTGCTAAAATTTACTAAAACTACTATTTATGCCAAAAGATGTTATAAAATGACAAAAAACTTATGTAAAACTAACCGATACTTTCGATATTGAATTAATCTTTTAAGAGGAAGTAGTTAAACTAATTATATAAATTTGAGAACCAAATTTTTAGCTAATTATGGCAAATAAAATTCAAGGTCAATCATATACAATTTATCCCCTCATTAGGAGCCCACTAAATAACAGATGCACCCAACTCTATGTGGTTATAATGTTAGCATTTTATATAAAAACATGACTCTGTCCTTAATTTATATTCCATTATTAGATTTGAATATAATTTTATTAACTAAAACCATAAATTTCTGTAAAACTAATAGAACACAACTATAATAGTAATTAATTACTATTTAATAATTTCAAGCTAAAATTTTCATCACTCAAATATTTTATTTAAAATAATGTCATTTATAAGTAAAAGTAAAGACTGAAGAATGTGTTTAACCATTTTTGTCTTGTTTTTGTCTAAAATTTTTTAAAATCTAATTCAAACCTTAAAAATTAACTTGTCATATTCAAATTCAAAATATTCACATAAATTTTAATAAAAATCAAGATCATTTCTCAAATTTTGTTTTAATAGTAGACAAATTGCATTTACTCAACATTGTTCTCCTATCTGGAGGTTAAACTGTAATTTAATTTATTATTATTAAATTAAAAGATTACTTTAATGAAAATTAAAGTTTCGAATCAAATATTGTTCTTATTTTATACGTCAAAATTGAATTGACTTTAAATGTTAGCTTAAATATAATTTAAAACATACGGTAACGAAACTTAAAACTCAATCTCCAACATAGGACTGAGTTTCGTCACAAAGAGGTTTTCGACAAATTAAAAAATGTATAAAATTAGTTAATGGCCTCAACTTTTGCTCTTTTTATTTGAATCTTTATTTTTATATATATAAATGTTTCCAGATTCAATTATTGAAAAAACATTTTAATAATCATTTAATTTAATCATTTAGTTTTTTGTCTTCAAAGTTATACTAGAAGTAGAACTTTCATTATTTTTAGTAAGAAAGTCAAGGGTTTGTTCAAAAAAGTCTTATTTGTTATATTTTTGGGTAAATTAAGTTTTAAGTTTCGGAATATAAGATATAAAAAATATTATTAACATTAAAAGTATTGTAAATCAATTGGTTTTTGAAATTATATTTGACTTCAAGAGTTTGTTCGATATATGGAGCGAAATACTTATAGAGTTTAAGTTAAACATAAAAAAGAGCATGTAACTTTCAACAATTTAGAACCAATTGTCATTTTAAAATAAACATTTTTAAAACATTTGTACAGGGTTACAAACAAATTACATGTCAACCAAATTAATGCACAAATGTTAGCACAAATTTTTTGAAATTATAAAAATTGAATTCATTTGACTAAAAAATAAAATCTTTAATATGTATCGATTGATGTGTTGTTTCTATTCATTAATACAAAATCTCAATCATTATTCTATACTTGAAACTAATAACACGTTTTCGTTGCTTTCGATAAAATGAGTGCACAAATAATGCAATTTTCAAAATAGTATTGAATGAAAAAGTGGCCTGGTTATTGATATTTAAGTGAACCAATCAATTGCGATTATAATATAAAAATATATTGTCACATATACCAATAGTTTGAACAAGAATATTTACATAGAATTGTTAACCAATAATATACTTACCAATATTGTTAACAAAATCACCCAGTCTTGTATTATAGCAGTATTAAATAGAACCAATTGATAAACAAATTGAAAATATTTATTCCTAATCAACTGATAATTATAATTAAAAATATATGTTTAGAATTCTAAAAGAGTTTGTAATTTAAACACACCTTTAAATTATTTTGAGGCGTTTGGAAATCCAAGTTTTGATTAATACAATTAAAAACAGATGGATTTGTATCGATATAACTTTTGAAGATAATTTAGAATAAAACAAATGCATTAAATGAAAATAAAATGTACTGGATGCATTGCATGTATTGGATGTACTGATCCAATGATTGAGACTATTGTAACTCAAATACATTTATCGAATATAACGAAACTGTTGTCATATTTACGAAATATTCAAATAAATTCTAATAAAAATCTGTTTTCACTTATCCTTAAAGTTTGAACTTTTAGTTCTCATTTGAACTCTAATGAAATGTCCTGTACTTCAACTGTACTCCAATTTGTTAAACTGTTTAAACAATTTGAAGTTTGACCGAAAAAATTAGTTTTGAAGCTTTTAAAGATTCATTTTTGAACATAAGTTCATCAAATTATTTAGTTTGGCGTTCAGTTTATTTTAATTGTGGTCTCGACTTATATTCAATTATATTCATTATTTTAATTGAATTTTCAATTGTTTTTCTATTATTTATGAATCATTAATAAAAGTGAATACTTACTCAGTCCTCAATCAGTAAACAATTGTATTATACATTAATCAATAAACTTTAGCTTTAAACTTACAATGGGTCAAAAATGAATTTACTCCAACAACAGGTTGTTTTATAAGAGAGCGCCAAAAGACACCGTTGAGAATACCTGAGCGCTAACAACAAATCCGTTTTGCCGTCATTCGACATACTTTAGTGTTAGTAAAAAATGTATAAAACATTAGCTATAAGTTTATTCAAGTTTTCAAATGTAAACAAGAAATCAAGTATTACTTTAAGAAAGATATAATGTTTTCTATATAAGAGAGAGAGAGAGAGAGAGAGAGAGAGAGAGAGAGAGAAATAGCGAATCATCTCTTGATTGGAACTTATTTCTGGACTTTAATGGGTCGATGACCACAAAAAAGTGGTCCGATTGGGAGCTTACTAATTATGGCAACATATCTGACCCAAAGCTAAGGAACTTAATTTAGACATCAGATTTAGATTATCAAATATTAGCTCAAATTTAATTAACACATATTTAAAACATTAAAAGCTTTTCTTTATTATTGTTTTGAATTTTTAAAAAAATTAACTCAAATTTTTTCTTAATAGTAATTCTCAACAAATCGCCAAAAAATTTCTTTACAATAATATGAGAATAAATGTTTGAACTATTCATCCGAATAATAATTATTTAATTAATAATTAGTTTTAATGATAAAACCGAATAGAAATCTATTTTTAATAATAAAAATTTAAACTAATTATAGAATTATAACAATTAAATATTGGTTTGTTTTAATTTATACTTATTTTTGTGTAAATTTGAGTTCAAAATAATGTTAAAACAGTTTTAAATGTATAAGAATTGAAAACTTTGAAAATTTCAATGAAACCTAACTTTAAAACTAATGGTTTTGAGAAGAAGTATTGTATTAATTGTATTATTTTATACGTTAAACATATATTTAAATATATATATAATATAATTAAATTTAAATCACAATTAAAAATATGATTCAAAGCATAATTTCCTTATTTTGTTGAACATCTTTGACGTATTGAGTGAAACGTTTCAAAAACTTTGGATATTCTCTCTTATATAATGCGCGCAAAACGGATGCCGGCGCCCAACCGCCCGGATTTACTATTAATTTTTAAAATTGAATAAATAAATATTAATTGATTTCTCTTTTAGTTTAACATAATTTTCAAACAGATATCACTACTAATTCACTAATTAGTGACCAAATATTTTTTATATATAAAAAGTTATGATCTTATCATTCAATTAAAATGAGCGCCTATTTGAGGACTGGGATGTGTTTGAATATCAATAGTTTAATGATTTCAAATTTGTTAACTTATCTCAAAACTGATAATTTTAACTTATATTTAGTTTTCAATTAATGAATATATTTGTTATTCTGTGTGAAAATGAGTCTCAATTAAATTTTTAGCACAAAAAACAATATCTGATTAATAATTACTAAGAATTGATAATAGAGTTAAAAGCATTTGAAATCAGAGGAAATAAAATGGAATGGAATGGAATGACTCACTCGTTGAGCAATAAATTATTTTACACTTCAGGTTATCTCTTGTTATTTGTTTGCCCTCTTCTGGCATCGGATCGATGTATGTCTCACAGACCAGACTCACAGTCATTGTCATTCGCAGACACCGACCCAACTATTGTTGTAAAAACAAATTATTATTAATTTTAATCACAAAATAAATAACAAAAAACAAATGTATTACCGGAATGTCGGGCCTATCGGTAGAATTATTGCAAACAATCCATACGTCGTGTGGAGTACTACTGTTTGGTTGATTGTCATTCTGTTCTGTTCGCCGTATATGTGACCAAAAGACAGTGTCCCGTTGAGCCGCGGGCCAAACCCTTTTGTGGATTTGATGGAATATCAATGTATTCGGATTTACTTCTTCGACGACTTTCATAGACTCCAAAGTGTTTTCCCAATCGAAGCGAACGTCTGGACTGAAGAAGTGATAACACATTTCGTGACCTGAAATGCCTTTTACTGTGTGGACAGCTTTTAAAGGATCACAAACGAGTCCATCGACTTCTAGTTCTCTCTTATATAATCTCATTTCTCCGTCTTCAGCAAACAGTTCCCACCCTTTAGAGCCTCCCTCTCCAATTTCAAGTCGTGAGTAATATAATTGGTCGGTCGTCACCCTTTCAATCTCAGACCACAACGGATGGGAACAAACGGACGGCAATGTCGGAGACGGAACACTCAACTCTCTTGTCATAAGTTTTAATTGCATCCTTTCCTCTTCCTGTTGTTCATTGCGATCGAGTGCTGCGTCCACCGCATCAAAGAACTCATCCTCTTTTATCATACTGTGTGGGCCCTCCTCATAGTCGGGACCACCGATTACTATAACATTTTGAGACGAAGATTCTAATTGTGTCTGTTTTACAATATCTTCCAATTTCTTTCTCCTTTCCATTTCCTTTTCGAGTCTTCGCTTCCAATTATCTTCTCTTTGATGCATAAGTTCTATGCAATGGGAAAGGGTTGCTATAATTCCAGCAGTTGTGGCCTTGAATGTAATGGCGTCCCGTTTTAAATCTAAAGACATAGGCAATAGTGTCTGAACCGCATCTTTGGTTAATCCGTTCGGCACTTCTTTTTTAAAAAAGTAATTAAAATTAAATTCCCAACAAATGGTAACAAACCTGAGATGTGATCACTATATGAATCCATGTCATTATCTTCAGAATCATTTTCACCTAAAATAAGATTAGTTTGAAACTAAAATTAATAAAACAAATATTTCTCACGATTTTTATGACAAAAACAGTTAAAACCACATAAAAGTGATTTTACTGAACAAAAACAGTTCATATTTTAGTGAAACTCTTTTTTCAAACAACAAAAATGAGTAATAAATTAAAAACAATTCGTAAATCAGTTTCTCATTTGAGTTAAATGTTTGTACATTTGATTCATTTGTTTAAACAAAAAATGAGTAAATATTTTAATTAATAAAATGTTAGAAAATAAGTGAATTACCGTTTATTTTATGATTAGAGCCAATCGCTTGAACGCAGGCATCGAAATATGTTTGCAGTGTTTCGACCTTAAAGTCAAATGAGTGAACATCTGATTAATTAATGATAAAAATTAGATAAACAGTTAAGTCAATAGACCTGTTGGCAGAGTATGTCTCGGAATGTCTCCATTTCACTCAACTTTTCTTTAAGACCTCTATTGCTTTTGATTGACGTAACGCTAACCGAACCCAATGAGACCGCAGAGCCGTGTCTTCTAAGACTGTTTTCACTTCCGTAGGCGCTATCGTTATAATGCTTTAAACAAAATTATTATTCAAATTAACAACAATTGAGAGGACATACCCTGTGCTGTTCGATGGCGTCTATCCAACGGTCGCGTTCTTCGATGGTCTGAGCTCTTAAATACCAGACACAGTCTGAAACGCCGACATCGAAGCGACAGTCGTCGAACTCATGTAACTATAAATATATTTATTATCCAATAAGTGGTCACTAAGAGTGCAATATAGAGGACATACTCTGATCTGTGCCTTGACAATAGTGACGGCGCCTCTGCACCCGAAAGCGGTCTCGTCTTCGCTCTTATAATAGGTAAGAGTGCCATCTTTTAGGATAATAAATCTCTGTTGCCATCCGTGGATATAATTAGTCCATTTGCTCAGAACGCCTTTAAATGGCGGCAAATCGGCTGAAGAGTGGTCTTTAATATCGTGAATGTCTTCATCTTCGCTGAGACTTATTTGGTCAGACATTTTGGTTTGCATTGATTTCAGAGCACTCTATGTCTGACATAAACACAAAAATATGCAATCATTTGATGTAAACACTATTTTTGACGTCATTTCACAAAATAATATTCACATAAAACGTTTAAAAAGGGGTTTATATTTGGTTTAAGAGCCCTATTAGTAGTAATCCATTTATTATATGATTAAAACTTATAAATGAATTGAATATAAGAAATTAAATTAATTATAATTTGAGCATGCACATTGGACAACACATCTTCTTTTGAACTGTTTGCTGATCCGCTGCCAAAATTAATCGGATATTGATCTTAATATTTAAATGATAATTTTCCAGTCTAACTAAAAAGATCATGAGCAAAATTAATTTATCGCTCACTGTCGGTAGCTTTAACCAGAGCCTCAAAACCAAGAACTATTAGATAACAGTTGAAAGACATGTTATCTGAATTTTAAATTTTATTTCTCTTTAGTAATATTTTTATCTATAAAATTAAATTCTTTACACTTTTAATGACTTCTTCAGGAAAAAAGAGAAGAGAAGAGAGAAAAAGAGATATAACTTATTAGGAATTCAAAGGAAATTGAAATAAAAAATTCATTCGATGTAAACGTGAGCTCCATTTCAAATGTGTTAAAGTGTTTTATTTTTCAAATCAAATCAATTTCTTCGCCAAATAATCTAAAGAAGAAATGAATGTCGAGTTCACTGAAGACAATCAATAATAAAAAAAATGCCTTAATTTTAATACATAAATGTTTTGAGACAATAGACTATTTGATAAGAAATAAGCAAAAATTTATTTAGTGGTGGAACGCCTCTAGAATCAGAAAAAATCAGTGTTTCTTAAGAGGAAAGGTAGTGTTGCTAAGGAAAAGCCGAATGAAATATTAATTTCAAACTTCCACTCCATTCCTATTCCATTCCATTTTATTAACTGATTGTCTTAATTGATAAAATAGTTTCGATTTCAAAGGAAAATGATATTTAGAAAAATGTGCTATTCATTAATTCGAGGCATTTTTATTTATTTTTTTTATTGATCTATTAAAATATATAAATGTTTGAAATTAAAATTTTTGTTCATAAATGTTATCATTTGTTTTAAGTGCAGAACATCTTATCTTAAGAGTACAGAATTTTAAACACTTAGTTTATAGTGGAGTAGTTTTACTTTAAATCCTATCTTAATTACTGAATTTATAATTTTCAAGGACTTATTTGGAGTCTATTTAATTGATTATTGGATTTAAACAATTTTTGAGGACAATATACTCTTCAAGTTTTCCAATCTTTTAAATAGAAGTTTAATTAAAAGTTTAAATATTTGCGACAAAAAAGATTGCGATTATTTTAAGCTCATATTTTGAACGAATTACTTCTCTTTTAATTATCTTAAATATCCAATAATTAAGAGATGATTAGAATATTTTAAACTTATTATGCTTTCAAAGAATTAATAAATTATTATAAAAAAGGATAACAATAACTGGAAATCGAAAATTGACTCAATTTAGTTAAATTAGCCAGGGTGTTCACATCATTTGTTCCATTTTTCAATGGTAGTCTATGAACAATATTAGACAAATGCAAATGAATGATAGCCTATTGATAGGCATTTGTTTTATAAGAAGAGGCAACAAATAAAGTTTATTGAGTTATATTTAAATCTTTTAAAATCAAATCAATTAATTTTAAATACAATAAATGATTTTTGGTCACCACTTTTAATCGGTTTATAAAAATAAGTGAATAGTTACTACTGTAGGAAGGGCAACTGTAGGAGGGTGGCTTTTATCACTTGAGAATATGTTATGTCTAGAATATGTTCTGTTGGATCAGAAACACTGCAATTTTCTGGAGACATATTTTTGGACCAAAAATTTAATAGATTTTTAGAATTAATAGACTGGGCTTTTGTTACACTTCACACATACTTTCCAATTAATAAGTGTATTATTAAGATATCACGTTTGAGGGCTTACAGCCATTCAATGGTTAGGCCATCCAATCCCACCTAAAAAGGACCCCAAATTCGAATTATTGCCGCAACACGTTATGATAGTATCGTTAAATATAATACTTCTTACTATTCCTTTGTTTTAAGCGTGAGATTAGGTATGAAATTTGATGAAAAAACTACTAAATATTTTTGTTAAACGATTTGTTATTCTAAAAAATAGTGTTTTGCTTGTTTTAAAACATTTTAAAGAAATTGTCATAAATTCCGAGCGAATAGAATAAAATAAGATTTTAAATAACGTTAAAAAATATATTTAAATCAAATCAATAGGTTTTAATCTTTTTAAAGCTACGTATATGTCATCGATCATCTAAAGAGCACAAAAATGTAGTGGAAATCCTATTAAGAATTAAACATATTTCAAGTTCGAGATGATTATCACTGACTGTTGGCACTATTATTGACAAAATCGCTACTCTTATCTACAGAAAGGAAAGTACTGTTTTCTTATTGTCACTGCATTTGGTATAAATTTGATAAAAATATTGAAACAAAATTATGTTTAAAAAGTCAGAGATTGTGTCTAAAGAGTAAAAGTTATCGATAATGACTCGAATTAATAAGATATCAAATGAAAGAGAAAATAATTTGTGAGACTAAATGAAACCCAAAGATAAATAAATTCATAAATATTTAAACAATTTTTGGAATAATAAAAAAGAGAAGAAATGAGTGAAATATTGATTAAAAAATAATCGATTTATGAATTTTAAAAAATTAATTATTGGATTTGTGTTACAATTGAGTCAAACCCTAATACCACCCCATTTATAAATACATATCACATCTCTATACCATACTCTATATCACATATGATGTATGGACACAGACACCACTCTCGCACGCATACCACAGAATTACTATGGATATTTATATGATGTGCTCTGTCTGTCTGTCTGTTTATTTTAGCTGTTTATACAGATATACTCTTTCAATATCTCAACAAGAAAAAAGAAGCATGCTAAAATCAAACTCCAAATACTGGATATTATAATTAACGACAAGAAATTTTTAATAAAACAACCAAAATATATATAAAACTATAAACAAACTTAAGACGTCTGAGTCGTCAGTAGTCGTTAACATAAATTTTAAGAACAGTGAAAGACATTGAATTTGAGTCTTTGCCAGAATATCTCATCAAATAATAAATCAAAATTCATTCATCTTTTCGTTGAAATACTTTTTCCAACTTTTTTTCTCTTTAATTCTTTCATAAAACATTTGATGCAAATAAACTGTTTCTCAATTTTAAACTCTTTTATGTCATCTAAAGAATATTTATTGGATTTTTCACTCCTTTTTTAAAGAAAAAGAAAGAAAGAAAAATATTTACTAAAATTAGATAACATTTTAAAATATTTAAATAAATTCGTAAACATTTTTACAAATCAATGGATTCTTTAAATACCGGTTATATTATTCTTATATAATATTATAAATATATGTTTGAAAATTCAAATTAATTCACAAATCAATAGAAAAATATTATTCAATTATAAATAAATCAAAAAATTTTGGTTTTCATAAATAATTCAAATCTATTGATAAGCCATCGAATAAATAATAGTAAATATGAGCCTAAAAACAGATTAAACATATTTTTCTAGAATTGGGTTCAAATGTTATTCCAACTGTGATTTGCATTCATTTGAGTCAAAACTTTTAAATAAGTTTCGCCTGTTTTGTATCGATAACTGTTTTGTGTGGTATTTCAGGACTCGATTCCAGTGATTTCAGTCACAGACCATAAGGTTTTCATTTCATACGATTTACAGGCTTTAGGAACAGTTGGCCTCCAATTGAGGACAAACGATACTTTACTAACACTCAAACTATTGAATGGCAGTCAAAGAGAGAGATGGCTCTCTTTGCCTCTCTCTTCACTTCTCTCTTTAATCTCTAAAATATATGCAAAAGTGTAGTTCCGTTGCGAAGATTTATTATAAACTGGCTTTTGCTCTGATAATAATATTGTTGCACTGGTGTGGGGAGGAATGGGAGGACTATTTCATGTTTACCGACTTCTTCTTTTACGAGTTATTTGTAGTCAAACCTCGATTATAGTCAGACATTTAGTTATGCTTCCCCTCTATGGTCTCCCTCTCCTTCACGGAAACATTGAAAAACAGTGGGTTCAGTTGTGGCAAAATGTGGGTCCTATGGTCTGTGCCAATCATGACAGCAGTTCTTCGAGTATCGGACTATTGTTCAGTCTCTCTCTCTCTCTCTCTCTCTCTCTCTCTCTCTCTCTCTCTCTCCTCAATTGGTGCTCACTTACAAAAATGTTCAGCACTTGCTCTCAAATTATTATTATTATTACTATTATTGCCTTATTTTTGCCTCATTTTCGGCAAACATTCGACGTTTTCCACAACTTTTCAAACATTAAGAGTAGAGAAGAGGAGAAAAAATAAATTCTTAAATTCTATTGTATTGTAAATGTCTGTAATGTTTGTGTTATTAACACTTATTTGCGATAACTATTCAATCATTAGCTCACGTTTTTAGTGCAATAAATAATAAATAAATTCATTGACTTTTGAAACATTAAATTAACATTTATTGCAATTCATTAAATCAAATACCAGTTCTTTTGAAAGAGAAAAATACATTTAATAATAATAATGATAATAAGTTTCACAACGAATTCATAATCGATTTGAAATATGAATTAATTCATAAATCGATTGGAAATTCTAGATTTGCATTGAAATGAGAGCCAAGAAAAGCAATCAATAAATTTAAGTAATAATTTTGTTCTTCTTTTTATACTTCATTCAAAAAATATCAAAAATGTTTGGATCGTATATTATATAGATTTATGACATGAATTAGATATGAGAGTAGAAAAAGGACTCGAATGGCATTTGTTTTCATTCCTCTTTAAACTTATTTTTGGATTATATCTTAAAACAGAGATTATATTTGAATTGTTAATAACGTTTTCAGTGTTTTATAGCAAAATCTAATTTTAATTTTTTGTTTGTAATTGCTTTCAATGCTTTCATTGCTTTTCATTGAGTTTTTTGTCAGATAATTGCGTTATTAATCTCAAAACGATAAGAAGTGATGCCGGAGTTGGAGTCGTATTATTATGAGAGTGCAAAAAAAAAATAAGTGGAGCTACTTAATTT
>LBFM01004935.1:5719-37092 GCA_000988765.1 Achipteria coleoptrata | reverse complement strand
AAAAATACCCCATTTCTGTTGCGGCGGCAAATTTTTTCGGCTTTTTCGGGAATTGGATTAAAACTGCATTTATCGGTAAATTGGCCGTAAAACGTCTTATTTTGTACCTGAAAAATAGCCTCCCCTGTACCCCCTTAAAATTTTGGCCAAAAGTGCGTCATTTTACGTATGCCTATACCCCCTAAGGTGAGAAAGCTTGTCCATCCCTGGTATTAATTGTATTAAGATTAAGGACATCCATCCATATATGTCTATGTTTTTAATGAGGAAAACTTTACGTCACTTTTATTACTTAAAAACTTTTTTGTTTAAATAAATTTGTTTACGAATAGATTTTCAATGAAATGAATTGTTTTATTAATTTTGATTAAATGATTGAAAAAATTTACATTTTGTTTATAATATATAAGAAAAAATTGAATAATCATTAAAAGTATTACACAAAAAATTGATGCAAAAATGTATTTCAAAACTATATATTCATTAAATGCAATAATTATTAAATTATTATTAAAAGTAAAGTAAAAATAATAAGAAAAGTAAACAAAAATTATTTTGTTTTCAAAAATAATTATAGAGTTTTTACGGATTATTAGTTTAAATAATTAAAAAACAAATACATTTGAGATAATTTTGAGCACTCATTCACTTCTTTAAATTATTTATAATATAATTAACAAAAAACCGCATAAAAAATATTTTAAATAAACAGAAATTCCAAAAACTTTTTTGTCTGAGATTTGAAAGAATAAATTTAAAGCATTTTATAAAATAATTGTAAGAATTAAAAGATAAAAATAAAGAAAACATTTCTTCACTCTTTTCTATGTATATAAATATATAAAAAATTTAGTTTTTGCGAAAAATTCCCGAAATTTACGTTAAATTATTATACTTTGTATCAAATTATGGATTAATCTGTAAAAAACAAAAATAATTATAATTCAGAGTAAAAGTAGTTTAAAGATTGTGGCCATACCTTCGTGTGAATTAATGATCGGATGCGAGTCATTAATGATAGGAGAGGGCGTCCTTTTCTTGACCTCATTCTTTTCGGTTGAAATCCTAAAAATATAATAAAAATTAATTGAGAGTCAAATCAATAAATTAATGATAGCTTACGTCAAGTGGTCTCTCACGCTATCGATGGTTATGTCCAACGAATTGGTTTTGATCGAACTCTCCGTCACATTAGATATGTCGACATCGGTTTCGATTTGAGAATCCGAATCGTTGTCATTGCCGTTAGTGTTGCCATTTGTGATCACTTCTTCGTGATTCAAATCTTGGATCACTTCATCATTAGAGTTGGGAAGTGTATTGTAGTTAATCTCTGGCGGTTCGAACTCATTGTGATTAACAGGCGATTCCTCGATACCACTGCTGGGCGTCTCCTCATCTATAATACCATTTTGAGGTTCCATTTCTTCATTGAGTTCCTTAAGAGTCTCGTTCTGTTCTTTTATCTCTTTTTCTTCATTTTTAACAGTTTTGTTGTCCTCAACGGGAGAGTCATTGACTGACGCGGCGGCGATCGGAGGTCTCTCATCGATTGACTTCACGGGTCGCGCGCCTTCGGGTAATTCAACGGTACAGACGGGCGCAACGATATGACGGGCCGATAATGAGAAGCGCCTGAATTCGCTCGAAGAGTGTAAGTAAAAGCCTTCTCCGGTTCGAGTGAAGACTAAACTACAAATTCCATTAATATCTTCCCGTTTAGTGCATTGGGTCTGAATCTGTCGTTTTAATTCGGGAACCGACAGAACCTGAATGTCTCCCTGATTGGACAGACATAGCATATGATTTTCGACATGAGTTTCATTAGTTTTGCTGACGAACTGAGCGATAGCTATACGTCGAGCTCTCGCGCCCTCATTAGCCGTCAGTTTGAACTTATTTAATGGTTTGAGGTTTGGAAGATTGAAGAGTTTGAACTGCTCTTCAGAACAGATCAACACTCGATGGCCGGTAGCCGACGGAACTTTGGACACGCCTTTTAACACCTCATAAGAATCTGGTAATGGAATACCATTTCCGTCAATAATATTAATTGCAATAATCGGCGCCTTATGTTTCAAATGAATTTCTTTTGCCAATTGAGAGCTCACGTCTTCTGACGCTCTTTTTTCATCGGATGGCATCACAATTGTGAATATGAAGACATTTCCAGCATTAGTTGCGGCCCAAAGAGTAGGAGTTTGAACAGAATCTGAAATACAGTCAAATGTTATTAAGAGATGTTTTGGAAAAACATTGAAATCACTCACTGTTTACGATAAATGCATTCGAGAAATACAAACAGCGAACCATTGATCCCATTGAGTCCTCTGAAGATCGCGCCTCTATTTGTCTCTCAACAGGTTTTGTCTCGATTTGAATCACTTCTCCTTTCGGTGATTTGCGACCCTCTTCTACAGATTTGGAAGGGGATGAAGAGGAGCCGGCAGTTGAAGAGGGAGAACTTGTTCTTTTGTCACCTCTTTGTGAACGACCTTTTCTGAGACGTCTGAATGATTCGCGTAAACTCTTTTTGAATGATTTTCTTCTGGAGATGAGAGCGTCGCCACCAGAAACTGATTGCAAATCATTTTGGTTTAGAGTAGTTTTGGTCAAAACTATTTTTCTGTACGAATAGTCAAAAATTCCAAATCCGTGAGCAGTTCCTGCGGCCAATAGACCCCACTCTGAGTAAATTGAGAGCGCAGTGACAGCAGCGGGTGGTTGGAGCTGAACAATACTGGACGCCTGATAACCCGATTCCATTTTGATGTTACCATTCTTTGGTGTGAGCTGTGAGTGTCCCTTCCAAACGAAGCCGTCTTTGTCTCCCACCAGAGCTAATTGGAAACTCTTCACCGGTTTTTCGACTGATTCTCCATTGAATTCGAATACAATGGCCTGACCTGCAGTGCCCGCAATTACAAGAGTACCGGTGTATATGCAGAGTACTATTTTCCTGATTGCAAATCTCGGGTCATCACTGTATGGATCAAAAGTACCCACTTTTCTGAAGGGCGGCCACTCATCCTCAGTGTTGGTCTCATTGAGAGCGCTGTCATCGCTGTCTATGAGTGCGATGTCGTCATCAGTCAGAAGAAACAGTTTACTTGTCATAAGTGTATACAAGTGTTGCATCGCAACAGAGCTGGCGTTCCAGAACCTGACGCTTCCATCTTCATGACCCGTTACCAATATATCGCGTCCTATTGTTTCAGTTTTTGTCACCTGTCCTCCAGTGATTGGCCACTCTTTTGAAGTGAATTTTCCTGCGCTCTGTTTTTTACCGGATTCGACAATTTGTTTGTAAACTTCTTCAGAAACATTAGTGTAGTGCTGACAACAGGTTATAGCAGAGGAGTGAACGCTCGACAGATACGGCAACTTATACTGAAGCCAATCAGAATGAGTCAAATCTATGAAAACGATTTCCTCCTCAACCAATACTATAAGTGTCGACGGATTGTCTGATTCTAAATAATTGTTTTAAAAATTAGTTTTGATTAAAATAAGAGACAAGTATTGAATACCTGTGTCGCCATTCCTCGGGGCCACTACTAAGAAATCGATAACCTTTGAGGTAAAATCGAGGACATGATGTTTACCACTTTCGAGTGTTCCCTGAATTATTGAAACAGTGTTTTTGTCATTATATGAAGCTCTGGGCATTCCTCCACTCAATATTATGAAGTCATCACTAAATTCATAAAAAATATTAATTTTGAAAAAATTCAATTCCAGATTAGATAGGAATCAGACCTGTTTTCCACAGTTTTCCAAAGTATTTTATTGATTGCTTTGCAGGGAAAGGGTCCGTATGGGGTCTTAGGCTGATCTGAAGGCTGCAAATTATCGGAAGTCTTCCAAACGATATAACTTCCGTCGTTGTGAGCACTGATAAACTGTTTGCCATCAAAGAGCCAGTGAACTGATTCCAATTGCTTAACAAAATATAGTTTCAATTTAGAAAACAAAATTCATTGACAGATGTCTTCAGACCTGATTCGCCACATAATAGTGGTCTGCAGACAGAGTCTGATTGTCCCAAAGAACTAGAAGTCCGCGATTATAACCAATTAAAAACTTGTTTGGATTTAATGGTTGCTCTGCAATCACTTCAACAGATCCCGGATTGAATTTGTAGTCATCCGGAATGTTTTGGAGGACTACGTCTTGATATATGATTTGATCGGTTAAATCAAATTTATCCAAATCGAGTAAATATGTGTTTCCACTCTGAGTCCCGATTAGAAGTAAATCATTACTTGAATTGATTGAAACGGTTGTGATTTGTTTGAGTGAACCCTCTTTTGAGGACTCCTTTGCGAAGTAATCATAAGTTTTGATGGACTCTAAGACTCCATTTTTGACATTATTTTCTCCTTCTTTTGTATTAATTTCCCACAAATGGATAGCACTGTCTGAGCCAACAGAGATAAGTTGAGCCCTGTTCTCAATGAATAACAATTGTCGTATTTCTGACTCAGACTCCAATTGGGAGTTAAACTCAACGCCCGGACCGCCATAACTAACATTAATAAACAATTAGAGTACAAAATTAATTATAAGTCAAATAAATATTAATCACATTCTTATGGATCCATTTCGAGTGCCGATTGCGAGTAATGATAATCGATGGTCATATGCCAGTGCACTCGGATGATGAGGAAAGCCATGGGTTCCCGTCTGAAAAGCAAACAAATATTTTTGATTCTATTAGGAATTCGAGACATTGTCTGTCCGTTACTTAAGAACTATATTTTTCAAAAGTTATAAACAAAATATTCAAACACTGAATGTTTACTTAAAACTGTTTCCGATATATCAGAACAGAAATTCTTGAAATTTTTCGTTTATTGAGAAATGATATACATTTGGAACAAACAGAGACTAAATAAATATTTAAACTGATTTATGAGACAAATAGGGATTCGGATTTCACAGAACTTAGCCATCGATTCAATGATTGGCCAAAATATAACAACATTTAAATCATGAGTTAATATATTATTTATTCATTTTGTTTCTAATGAGAGCTAATCTATGATTCATAGGCTATGAATACATGAATTCAATTATTTTTGTTATTCTATTCTGAAATATAAAACAATTAAAGGAAGTAATGAATAATCAAAAGAATTCAATTCAAAACAAATTCTTTTTCTGTCATTAATTTTGGCAATAATTTCAATAATAAAACATTGGATTAGTTTAGAAGACAATAAACTTAGACAGAGATCTAATTTGTGAGAAATGAGAGCAGAGTTTAAAATAATTAAGACTTACTTTATTGAAAGCAAACAATTCTTTTTGAAGTCTGATTCGTTCGGCAGATGTCTGACCGCCTTTTCCCCGAAAGAACTTAATCATTGTTTCTACTCAATAATAATCGGTCGACAAAGATATTAATCTGTAATAAAAGCACAGATAAACCGCATAATTAATAACAATAACTTATTTTTCAATGAAATTACTTTTTAAGGCTCAGCACAAGTTATAATCATTTGTTTTAGAAATTAGTTAATGAAAAAAATATGTCAAAACACAAAAACAGCTTTCGGTTAGAAATTTTTGAATCAATGGTCAAACACTTGTCAAACAAATTTCAATCAAATATTTCATTAATTAATTGAAAGCCATTTCAAAGTTTACTCAAAGCTATCAAATTCTGTATAATTAATATTCAAATAATAAACACTTTTAAATAAAAATATAAAAATAGATATAAAAAGCACTTAAAGCTAAATAAAATAACCTAATATTGAAAACAAAAAAAAAGTAAATTGTTTGACATATTATGAACACCTGTTGTGTCGGACGTGAAGAACAATCTGTTCTCTAATTGTTATTTCATTAATAGAAGCGATGCTTTAATTGATTGTTTTGAGGCCACAAAAAAATCAATTAATTAAACCAATAATTATATGATAGCTAACATTTTTTAAAGTTATTTATTCAATGAAAATTAATTTGAAAATAATTGGAAAGTGATTGTTCTAAATAAAAAATCATCATGAGCATAACATAAGAATAAAATTCTCATCAAAATATATAAGCATGCTAAATTCAATTAAAAAGCTATTAATTTTATAGATAAGTATGAAAAGCCATGGATGAGCCGAAGAAAAAAGTGAGATAAAACTTACATAATATTTAGTTTGATAATCAAAGTATTTGGAGTACTTAATGGTCGATCAGATAATACTAAGTAGAGTTTATTAAGTGTTTAATTATATATTAGATGTAATAACTATATTGAAAGTCAATTACTTCAGTAATTGTTTGACTTCACTAATAAATATGCATTAAATGAGTTATTAATAATAACTTATTATATAATGATTTAAAACTATTAGAGATCTATAATATGTCTGTGAAGAGGACGAGAGGAGAGGTAAAGTGAGTGAGTGTCTGAGTCTGGTATGAACTGTTCTCAATGGATGGGCGTAAGCTCTCTCTCACTCTATTATCTATGAAATGCATATTTTTGTCACTAAATTATTGTAGAAATAGTTTTTAAATAAGTTGTAGGATTCGCGCAATTAATTAAACTTATCGTACAATCATTCAAATCAATTGATATTTAATGAGAGAGTGATGTCATTGAAAATATTCTTACCGTTAAGTGATTTAAATGTCGATAATTTAAATGCCGGCAAACTATGGATGAGTTGTTTGTCCGATGAATCACTCAAAGCGTTCACAAAGAAAATTATTATTCATTAAAGACATAACACTCACAGAGAGTGGAATACACAACACAAGCACTGCCCCCATAGGGTGTGACTCACCATATCATTCATAAATAGTGTATCGAAAACATTACTTTTGGGGATAATTTTTAAAAACTTTTTATTAAAAATAACTTATTTTTATTTATAATTGAATTTCATTTGATTTAAATATCTTTCAGTTCATTCATAAGTTCTGAAATATTAAGTGATTCTCCAAAAGGTATTCCATATCCGACCCGAAGTCCGAGTGGATTGGAAGGAGTTTTAGAATCGATGTCCACTTCTTTTCGAAGACATTTATCGATATCTACGCGACTAAAAAACGCGACCGAAAGCGGCAAATCATTTAAACCCATTTTTTGAGCGAAGAGGGAACGGGTCAACAGATTAGATAACTGTAGGGCTAACGCGGCTTTATATCTGTGTTGAGTGTTGACGATATACCTGAGTTCATCATGGATACTTATTGAAAATCTACCCTCGATTGACATTTCTTGGAACAACCACTTCATTGTCACTAACATTATATGCAAAAAGTCGACAGCAGAGGACTGGACCACCCAATTGACTCTCGATGTCATGTAATAGTCTTTTACAATTCGCGGCTCTAAAGCTCTACTAATCCGACACTCGAGGACTGGTGTTCGGGGCTCTTCTGAATCAGCAATTTGTTCCAATTTGTTGAACATATGTGATTCAGTGCCACCCGTCCACTCCCGAACACTTGACTTTAAGTCAGGATTCCATTCATTTATGTTTTCATTTTTATTCAATTTTTGGATTGTTTTTCGATTGCCTTTAGTTTCGGTATAAATTTTTTTAGCCTTTTCTTTGGCTTCGATTGGACTCAGATTAGGATTGGATTGCATTAAGAATCGGGAGGCAAATGCCTGACCCGAACCATAAATTCGGGCGTAATTTAAAACTTTGGCCTCATCTCTGGTAATATTGATCGAATCGGCGGTTTTGCTGTGCATATCAGTGCCATTGGCTCTGTTGCCCTCTAATGTCATCCAACCAATTCCTGTCGAACCATGAATTCCCGATAAGTGTGAGTCTCCGATAAGCGATGCGATCCATAATTCCTGAGAGTCAACGTCTGCGCCCACATAATGATAGCCTTCCGGACATTGAATCATAGATTTAAGTTCACTCCCGAGTCTGTCTTCAACTGCATTACTAGCCGTAAGCCACGTCTGTTCGACCGCACGTCTGGTCACTGTTCCGGCGACGATAACTCGAGGCAAAATGGCTCCATTGCTATCATCATCAGAACTGACAACAATTTGGGACCGAATTCTTTTGGAAGCATTCTTCCAATAGGAAAGTCTTTTGCACTGATGGAGGACTGAATTAGTTATTTGACTGTCAAGAGAAGTGAGTGACCCGTCCTCTACTTTCTTAAGAAAATCCTAAATCAAAACTATAATTATTTTAAACGTATAAAAATTTGTAAATCATACCTTTCCTAATGGATTTCCAACCCTTTTGCCGGGCCCTCCCTTATGTGGTAATTGATAGAAAAGACAACCTGTGATCACATCTTTCAATGGCTTTGAATTATCTTTTTTGAGATTCGTTTCTATTTGTATTGAATTCGTATTTTTGTTAACATTTTTAATGATTTCTTTAAATCGTTTTATTGGAAAATAAATAGTATTCTTGTTGTCATCGACAGAACCGGGCACTCGATCCGGACAGTCCTTCACTGATGGATCGGGTGTTAGATAACCCCATCCATATTTCTCGTTGTAATGAATTGGATATGATTTCCACAAAAGTCTCATTAGTTTAGGCACTGAACGCATTTGAGTACTTATAAGATAAGGTCCGGACTCCCATTTCATGTCTTCTGGAGTCACTTCACTTTCATCATTGAAGTCATACTTTAGTCGCGAACAGAATTCGAGATACCATTTCGGATATCCAGGCATTAGTGGCTGTATTTTATAGAGTTGACAACTGGTGGCTAATACTTGTGCCACACTTTCACTAATATCCATATCTTCAGAGCTTTCAATAATTGGTTGAGTCTTAACTTTTTTCTTTTGAGTTTTTGGTTCCTTTTGTTTTTTGAATTTAATTTGTTGTGTTTCCCAATCCAAGTCCCAGAGCCAGACATCATCCTTGTATTGTTGATGTTTGGCCAGAGAACAGGCGTCGTTCGCTATAACTCTTAACGATAAGTTTAGTTCTCTTTGGTTATCATTATAAATGGCGTCACATTCGGTGACATAACGGTTCCAATTGTAAGGAATGACTGGTAAATACATTACAGACATTTCTAACATTCCGGACAAAGTTATCGGATGTGGGAATCGTTCCAAAAATATCCTAAAAATTGATTTTAATATTTGTTGAGTGAGTGTAACATCTTTTGCACAATAAGTCATCAAATTCTGAAAGTTATCCAAAACATCACTAATTGATCCGCTGATGAATATATTTCGCGGATCTTTAGATATAATCTGTTTGTCATCACAATAGAGGTGATAGACATCAACTAAATTATTGAGAGAACCGACACCTTTCCACATGTGAGGGACAGCACTATCACTCATATCACTGTTATTAAAGTCAATTTCATTAAAATCTTCTTTTGCATTGTCCTTAACTTTCTGAGAATAAGAGAGAGCTCTTTGATGTTGAGTCAGTCCGGAAACACACATATGAAGACTTAAAGTGTCTAAGAAGCGGGTCTTATCACAAGATATGTTATACTGTTCTTTAATGTAAGAGCGATCAAAACTGACGTTATGTCCAACGATTAATCTTTCCTTATCTGAAGCGCATCCCATAGGAATCAAATCGTTAACAAATATCTTTGACTCGAATTGTTTTTCGTCTTCCGTTTCATTCTTAAAATTGATTAGTCTTTGACTACACCACGAATACCAGGCCTTTGATGATAACGCTGTGGCTAACGTTGGTTTTCGTCCGTCACTGTCTTTCATACAGACCTCCACATCAAACACCAAATCATTTTCTAACGGAAACTCTACTTTTTGGGCCACACTCTGACCGTTAGAGTCAAGAATATAACGAGTCCAGCCCTCACTTAAAACCCATTGTTTGGGTGGTTCTGGTAATGGAGTATCAATTAAATCAAAGGCTAATCTTTTATAATTTTCAGAAAGTTTTTGCCCCAAAAGTTCAAAATGTTTTCTCAAATCATTTGATAAAAGTTTTGGTAAATATTTTTCAATACAAATATCGTTTAAAAGTGTATTCGCTTTAACTTCTTTGGTATTCAATCCGTGAGCTCTCAATTCTTTTATTATTTCATTTATCTTTTGATTGTCATAATTATCACTTCTGTCTTCATATTCACCAAATAATTTGTGTCTTAAACTCGAAGATATCATTTGAATACCCAAAGGATTAAACCGAATATTGTTTTCATCATTTGTTTTATTTTTACTTAAGATCTCTTTGATCTCACAATTATTCTTCTGGTTATCAAAATTATTCGGTTCTTTACTTAAAATTTTTGAAAACTTATTTAAAATATTTGACACGATATTAGGTTTAGAGATATCACCACTTCTTGTGTCAACTCTTTTAATTGTCGTCAAATGTTTCTTTAAAGTTATCTTATTCTTCAATAAAAGTGAATTTGAGGTCAATTTATAACAAATATTAGCGCTTTTCCTGTTATTCAGATGTAATAAATTCATATTTCATTGTTTTTAATATTAATATTAAAATAAATTTGTGTTTAATTTGAATTTAAATAAAATTAAAGATCAAAACAAAAATTTAAAATCAAAACAAACTCTCAAAACAACATTGAATTCATGTGAGAGTCATGTGATTCGTGGGAACGCCTTATTGACAGTCAAACAAAATTATCTTTAATTTGATTTGATTTCAATAAAAAATGTCAAATGAAATGAAAAATAAATCAATGAATTCAGATAATGAAGAGCCCACTGAAGACAACAACAGCTCTTTGAACACAGTTTTGGGAATATCACCGAAAGTACAGATGGCTATCGAACAGATGTTGTCGACAGACGACCCTTTGGACAGACCTGACTTCAATGCTGTCGATTATATTAATGGTTTGTTCCCATCCGAGCAATCGTTGTCTAATATCGATGATGTCTTGAATCGCATGAAACAGAAAATAAGGTTTTAATTAAATTTTAATTTTATCTCAATTTCCTGTCATTTAATTAAAATATTAACCACTTTTAGACAACTCGATGAAGAGATTCGGGTTGTGGTTCGCGGACAGAATAGTGTCGAACGGGAGGGCAGAGAGGCTTTAGAGTCAGCCCGTAATGTGATCACACAATTAGCGAATCGTATTCTTGAGATCAAAGAACAGGCGAAACAATCGGAACAAATCGTATTTAATTTTTCTTAAAATAGTGTCTAAAAAATGATTAATTATTTTGAATACAAAATCAAAGGTTAATGAAATCACGTGTGATATCAAACAATTAGATAATGCGAAGAGGAATTTGACCACTTCTATGATTATGTTAAACAATTTGCATATTCTTGTCGAGGGAACCGATAAACTACAGTCAGTATTACTTCTATGATATGTTTTTCTCATTTAATTTTCGGTTTTAATTTTATGAAAAGAGAGGCCACCAAAAAACGACAATACGGACAGTCGGCTTCTATTCTGCAGGGAGTAATGGATGTCCTCAAACAGTTTGAACGCCACCTCCATATCCCACATATCAGTCAATTGGCAGATCAGGTCGAGTCCATAAGGACTGAATTGGGACAACAAATCCTTGAAGATTTCAGGAATGCATTTGAAGGACCGAATGCCAGACATTCGTTCTCTCAAAACCAATTGCAATATTTAGCCGAAGGATGTCTTGCGGTCTCAATACTGGACCCTAAAATTAAAAGAGAATTATTGTCGCGATTCGTAGACATAGAGCTATCAGAATATAAGGCTTTATTCCAAGAAAATCAAGAGATTTCATGGCTCGACAAAATCGATAAGAGATTCAATTGGATTAAAAAACATTTGGTTGAATTCGAAGATCGCTTCGGAAGAATGTTTCCACCGAAATGGGAAGTCAGCGAATGTATTGCTATCGAGTTCTGCAAAATAACGCGCAAAGAATTGGCAAATGTTATGACAAATAGAAGCCAAGAGTTGACAGTAAACCTGTTATTGTCTGCGATCTCTAAATCAACGACTTTTGAAAAACTATTGTCTCAAAGATTTACTGGAATTACATTAAAAGAGACTCAAAATCAACTGAATCTGAGTTCTGATAAAAGCTCTGAAATGAAATCTAATCCTTTTTGTGGACAAATAACTCAATGTTTTGAAAGTCATTTAAGTATATACATTGAGGCACAGGACAAAAATCTGTCTAAACTTATTGAACAGTTCGTTGAAGAACACCAAAAGTTGTCTAAATCTGAAACCATTGTATCAGAAGTGTTCGGATCGAGTGGTAAACTCTTCACTCAGTATAAGCAGTGTTTGGTTACCTGTGTTTCGCTCAGTAATAAACAGCCTCTTGTTTTGCTCTCAAACACATTTCAAAAATATTTGCGAGAATACGCCCAAAGAGTGTTGCAAAGCAATCTGCCCCGAGTCGGCGCCCTTTCCTCAATCGCTAGTCTCTCCAATACAATAACAAATGCAGCCAACACTTCGACAGGTGTTCTATCGGCTGCCAGTTCTGCCGCAGGTCTTATTCAAAGCTTTCTTAAAGAAGCTGAAGGAGGGGTTAAAGTGCTGACCAAAAGCGAGTTATGTCAGGTCTGCTCTATTTTATTGACTGCTAATTATTGTTCGGAAACGACTCAACAGTTGGAGAAAAAACTTCAGGAAAAAGTGGACACTTCTATCGGCGACAAAATCAATATGTCTGCAGAAATTGACATATTTGACGGGTAACTCATCTTTTAAATTATTGTTCAAATCTTTATTATATTTATTTTTAATTATATTTCAGTATAATTTCAAATTGTATTCAACTATTGATCCATAATATCGAAGTGGGATGTGAGCCCCCATTCAATCTTATGATAAAAGTATTTATTTCTTTATTTCTCTCAATATTTACCGTAATTTAAAACTTAAAAATTTAGACGCAGTGGTCAGCTTCGGAAACACCGATTGGTCAGAGTTCATATATTACCAGCATATCATCCCAATTACAGCAGTCTTTCCCCTACATTAGAGACAATTTACAGGAAGCGCGCAAATACTTCACTCAATTGTGTAATCGATTCGCCGACAGTTTTATTCCCAAATATATCGGACATCTATTCCGATGCAAAAGCCTTAGTCAGGGCGGAGCAGAACAACTCCTTTTGGACACACATACCCTCAAAAAGGTATTGATAGAACTTCCCTGTTGGGAATCAACTGTGAAGACAGCTCCGGCCAGTTATACAAAAACTGTGATCAAAAAGATGACTAAGGCTGAGATGATTCTTAAGGTAGTACTCGTTCCTCACGAAAGGGTCGATGCCTTTATTGAAAGTTATGTTAAGTTATTACCTGATTCTGATAACATTGAATTCCAAAAAATTTTGGATATGAAAGGAGTGAAAAGAGCGGAATCCACTCTTTTGCTCGAAGCCTTCAAAAATAGACCCCTTTCTAAAGAAAACAGTGATTTCGACTCAAACGGATCGACAGTCGAAACCAGTTCTGAGCAAAACAATGATTACGAGTCCAGTCGTATAAAACGATTGGAAAAATTAATTAAAAAAAGGTTATAATTATTTTGAATCTCATTATCTTTTAACGCAATTCTGTTTTAACTAATTTTTCATAAATTTATTATTTGTTATCAATTTTCATATCTATTGAGGAAAACCTTCAAATAAATGGTTAAACACCCACACAATCATTGACTGAAAGATGACATTTGGTTAAAATTTTATACTTTTTAAGAAATGAAAACATATTTCCTTCGGATATTCCTTATAAGAAAACTATTTCATAAGTTTTACAAAAGTTATCCAAATTAACTGTTTTTCAAAAGCTTTTTATTTTATATTAATTACATTTTAAGCCCATTCCTAAAGAAAACTATTTATTTGTTATTTATTTTGTGTTAAATTAAATAATTTATTCAATTAATTGTTTGTCTCCTAAATTGAAAATCTCTGAAAAAAGTGATTCAATACTTTGGGTCTGAGTTTTGGGTCATTTGTTTTGTTGTTATGTTTTATGTGACGAATCCATTGATTGCGTCCTTTGTTTACCTTTCCTTTAATGACATCTCTTTTTCTGATTTATTTTAATATTTTCTTCAATTAATTATTTAAATTTATAGTAAAATAGTTTTAAATTGAATATCATTTTAAGTGAATTATATTTTGAAATAAAAGATATAATGAAGTGATTGAATGTTATGTTAATTAATGTCAACGAATTGAGATGTCTTTCTTCGGGGGAATCGATAGACTTCGACAAAGAGGGATATCTTTTTGTCAAACAGAAAAACGACAGACTATTCAATCAGTGGTCAAAGACTGAGTCCTTCATCGAGAGGTTTGTCAGACTTAAAGGCAATCTTTTATTAATAATCGCCACAAAAACTCTTAACGATTCCATTGAATCCAACTTTACTTCCAAATCATGTGATGAGAGATGTCTTTATTTAATAGTTTTGGAAGAGTTTAGCATTAAATTAATCGATGAATCGGACAAATACTATGAGTTTGTCATTGAATTGAATCGAAACGAATCGATCCGTAGTTTTCATTTCGCGACCATTTCTCACACCGAAAGAGACCAATGGATTCAAACCATTCATTTGTCGAGTTTTCAATACTTGAGATCACTTTACAAAACACTAATTAATGAATTAAATAACTTAAATAACAAGAGTTTAGACCAATCTATTGATTCTAACGATGAGCCGATTGATAAGCAAACAGTAAAAACCTCTCCTCTTCTATCAATCAGTTGTAATCTTAAGACTAATAATTGCCATAAATTTAATCCAAAATTAATTGTTTTTGTTTACTATAAAACTATCGAAAATTTTTGGCGATTTTTAGGCAAAACAGAAATTTCGAGTTCACGTAATCCGCGATTCAATAAATGTCTGGCATTTCCACAAACAATCCATAATTTGTCAAAAGTTGAGCTCAAATTCAATTTGTATTCTGTAATCGAAACCATAACAAACACTAAATCCCTTTTAGGAGAATCTTATTTCACATTTGAAACAATTTGTGTCAATCAAATCAAATCAGTTCACAGAATTGATTTGAAATCATTAGTCAATAAACAAACGACCGGTGCTTTGGCTCTAACTCTAAGTCATTCTTCCATCAAATCTGACTATAATTTGAAGAAAAATTCTTCGTTTGATTCAATTATCGGCAATACTTACGATAATATTAGTTATGACTATAATCTTAATCGAAATGAGAGTACAAACTATTCAAACAAATTAAGACAATTTCGAACCAATTCTTTGCCAAATATTAGTAATTCAGCTGAAAATATGTCAAATTTTGAACAAATTCTGAGCTCTAATTTGTTTGCGAACACTATTTGCAAATCATTTCAATTTTCAATTCCCAAACAAAAAACGATTGCATTTATCGATGAATTTATGTCTGAATCGGAGCTCTCATTGAGTTTTCCACAAATATTAATGTGAGTAAAGAAAATTGAAAATCTATTTTGAGATTAATTTTGTTTTTTGTAAACAAATTCTCATTTTATTAAAATTTAGGAATATTTTAATGAATGACGAAAAGAATTTAATGAATTGTATTACTTATTCCATCGGAGAAGTGAAGACTGAGTTCCAACGAAACCAAATGAGAGCTCTTGAATGTCACCTGAGATTAGTTAATGTATTGACGGAATCACTGAATCAGATCAGTGTCTATCAAACGGAAAATAATTTTCGGCCGTCGACTGCAAAAAGTGATTTATATCTTCAGTTCATTCCAATTAATTTTCATTTACAGCAATGTCTGATCACTGGATCCGACACTAATTGTAGCGTAACTCACGATATCTTTACTGTCGGAGCTTTTTGTTGCCATTACTTAGGCTTTGAAAGCGGAGGAATGAAATCTGATTTATTTGATTCGCAAAACAATACAAATAATATTATTCTGAATAAGACATGGAATGCAATGAAGAACTTCTTTAGAATCAGTTCATTTCGGGATAGAATTAATTACAATTTGGAGGCACTTATCGATTGTGTGGACCAAACGAATGGCATTCATTTGATGCTCGAATACTTCAATAAAGTGGACGAACTCTGCAAACAAATCATTGCAATTCTTTCATCGAAAACAGTGGAGGAATCGCTTTCATTCTGTGAATCAGTTCGTGGAAGCGATTCAGTAAACAACTCATTCGAGAGAACGGCTTCATTGGAAGAGACCAGAAAAAGCTGTTCATTCGCTGAAAAAGATTTGCGACGACACAGATCTCTACCTAATGACGAACAGCAAGAGTTCGAACCAATAGATTTGATTCATTTGAATATTAAGGCCTCACTTATTAGTATTAATAGTAAACTAATTAATAAAAATATAATTCTTTCGCGAAATGATTTCGAAGCGTCAAAACGCAAACTAAAGAATGCAATCGACTCACTCTATAGGACTTCCAGTGTCTGTTACGCCAGTTCTGCTCTCAAATTAGATCGACAACAGATTGAGATCTTTTATCGGTTACGTCTTCGACGGTATATGATCTTTACTCAGGCGTTGACCGCTCTTATAATCGGAACGCTTTCTAAACTCGATTCGATTCAATTCATTCAGAGAGCGATCGAAACCCGGAATATATTATCCGAAAACGAAGTTCTTCTCAGTTGTTATGCAGAAGAGATGTCAATGTTAGAGGACATGGCATATGCTGTCAATCAAATCAATACTTGTGTCAAATTTATTTTTGAAGCTTCCAATGAATCGAGTCTTCAGCCCAGAATCGAAGGAAACAGGTATTGATTTCACATCTATTTTCAATTTAATTCAAATTCTAAACTATTTTTCAGTTTTTGTTTGAGAGTTATATTCAGTGTTCGGGACTTTCCCTCTTCACTCAAAAGTATTGAATGCAATCTAACAGTCCTTATATTCAATATCGGAATCAATGAATGCGCGACACTCGCAGAGACGTAACCATTGATTTGTATTTATTGTGATTTTGATAATTGATTGCAATTTTATTTGAATAGTTTTGGTTCCGTTAAACTACAGGAAACGATAAACAAAGAAAGTTATTTGCGTTTAGATTCTTATATAAACAGAATTTTTGTGGACATACCTTCGGTGGCGGAAAACATGAGTGCATTGAAGACTGAGATTTGGTCCAATCGACCCAAAAATATTCGGATTTTGCATTTAAGTCAACAAATAGTCAGATGTGTGGGCGGACTGCGATTCACGAGCTGTAAGAGTGCTAAAGACAGGACTGCGATGGCCGTCACTCTAGAAGAGGCCCGGATTTGCGCACAACTATTCAATATCAACGAATTGAATGAAATGCAATGGTTTCAGAATATTTTGGACACTCTTCGCAGGTATTTATTTCTATTTTATTTTTTATTTTTCTTAATAAATAAATATTTATTTCAAACCCAAAGCGAAGGAACGCGAAGAGAGAACACCCGAAAGAATGTTGGAATCGCTAAATACGCTTTTAATTCACTACAATTACTAACATTTCCCAAATTATTGAGAGCACCCGCCGGTACCTACTCTTCCATTGAAACATAAAAATTTGTTTATTTAATGTCCGGTTATTTATTTAATTAATTACAAAATGTTATTCAATTAATAATTACTCTTAAATATTGAATATTTACGTCAAAATATAACATAATATATGATATAAAATAACTTAAGTTTTTATGTTTAGTGACAACATTTCTAAGTCATTATCTATTTATTGGCAGAACTGACTTAAAATTAGTTAATTCTGTGCCAAATTAATTATATATTTTTATCCATAACTTTATTTGTCGTTACATTTAATTATGAGTTTTATTCAGAAAAAACATTAAATAAGAGATTATATGAAATTTCAATCAAATTATAATTAAAAATTCAATTTTAATAATAAATTCATTTTAAATATATTTAAAATTATATAGAAGTGAAGAATGTGTCGAATGTGTGATAAATAGTGGTATCAATTGTCTAACTGTTGGCGTTTATATCTCTAATGTCTTTAATTGGAGAACTAATTGGTGTCGAAGCTGTCGACCGATTATTATTAAGGCTTGAGTTTCGACTTAAAGATGAATTCGTGGGAACGATATTACGACAGGAGGCGAGCTTTGACTCCAGTGCTCCCACTTTTCGCAGTAAATCACTGACTATATTAAGGGCTGATATACGTGTCGACGGAGACAATAGTGGCAGTCCTTGTGATGAACCGTTCGGTTGGGAGACCACAGATGGAGAGCTCGGATTTGAAGCACTTCTACTCATGTAATGAAGTCGAGTCTGTTTTATTGGAGTGCCGTTTGTTTGTGTCTCAGTATTTGTGACGTTAACGCTATTACTCCTCGTTTTTATCGTATTATTACTATTATTATAATTAATATTATTATTATTATTGTTATTATTATTTGAATTATTATTGTTATTAAAACAGTTATCGATCGGCAGTTTATTTGGAATAAAAGCCAATCTTTTGTTGGGTTCAATGTTTTTGTCAAATTTGTCACAATTTGGTTCAGACTTTTGCTGAATCATCAGCTCTTGTCTCAGATCTCTGGCCTCGTCTTTGAGTCGTTGAATAACTTCTTGGAGTTCCTCTTTCTCTCCGATTTCGTTCTCCAATAAAACATTTCTTTCGATTTGTTGGTTAAGTCTTGTGTCGAAGTCCTGAAGAGTGGCGTCGAGAGCTCTTTTGGCTCTTTCCAAGTCATCGTTCGATTGTTCCAATTCTCGGATATAAGAACTGAGTCTTTCGTTGACAGAACTCACTTCTGTTAACTCTTTCTGGAGTTCAAGCAATTGGTTCTGACTTTCGACCGATATTTTAGTCAATTTTGATTTCAAAGATTCATTTTCTGACTGCAATCGACTGTTTTGTGTCGACAACTCTTGGATTCTCTTTTCTGATTGAGTCAATTGTGTCTCCAATTCGGTCTCCAATTCACGACTCGATTCTTGGAATTCTTCTAATTCTGACTGATATTCCTCTACTCTATAATTGTGGACATTATATAAGATAATTGTTAACAACAAAAATGGCTTTAAATAAGTGATACCTTCGTCTCAAAAAAGCGATTTCTTCTTCAGGCGATTCAAAACAAATATTTGTTTCTTCACTCAAATTATTCGCCATTTTTTGACGACTTTTTCAAATCAAATCTCAAATTAAAGTCAAATGTATTTAAATATTATATTAAACTATTTGTTTGAAAATCAAAACATTTTCGATAACTTTCAATGAAATAGATTTTTATCCAAAAAAAATTAAATCAATTAAAGTGTTATTTAATTAATTAAATATAAATTAAAGCAAAATATGGCATAAATTCAAAACAAAAACAAACGAATGAATAGAAAAGAAATTGAGTTAAAAATTAATGTTATGTTTGGCTAATATTTGAGTCAATGTTTAACCAAAAATAATGTCAAATATATTTGAGACCACAAAACATATCAATCCATTTGTAAATCAATGTCTGTATTGAACGTCATTTACAACTTTAGAGCCAAATATTTGGCATTTTTTGCCAAAAATAGTTTTGTTATACGAAAGCAGAGCCGAGACCTTCAAACCAGAGATCACTTTAGTCTTTGAATGTCAGCTCAAATCAACGGCATTTCAAACAGACTCTCAAATATGTTGACAGAAATTTCCTCCAAATTATCCACTTTTACAATACATTCAAAGTAAATGTATTTGAATATTTTGTCAGCACTTTTCAATTTAAAACTTATGGGTATTTGAACTTTAAACCTACATGTTTAAAGTTGGTACATTACATTACATTAGATGTACCAAGGTACTGCAATACATTCAATTACAAAAAACATTCTGACGTTCAAGTGTTGACTATTTTTACCATTTAATGGATATTGAATTCAATGATTGTATGCTTGAAAATATGGGATAATTCATATTTTCTTTCATTTAAATGTTTAGTCAATGATTTTATCTCAAAATATTTAAAGTTATTTATAACTCTGTTTATAAAAGTTCTTGTTTTCAAACTTAGGGTATATAAAGGGGAGGATTTCCATTGTTTTAATGCATAAATATGTAATTGTGTTATCAGTGATGAGCTACAAAATTGATCATGATCATATTCTATGATATTCTATACCATGTTATCACTTATCAGTGACACTATATTTAAACTAAAACTGATTGAAATCCATTATTTAGATAATAATATAATTACTATTTTGTATGACTTAATCAAAACAATCGTTGAGTTATTTTTATTTAAAATTAAGATATAATTATATCAAAAGCTGACACTTCTTCAGCGATTCCACATAAGTCGTGACCGATTCCAATGTTTAGATAACCATCGTTTCCAAAATCTGTACCCCAAGTGTTGCGAACGATATAATAAGGAATATCCCCTTAAAAGTCAATTAAACACTAAATAACTGTTAAAACAAATTATGAATTAATAGAAATACCGGTCAAATCATATCCGATGATCTGCACCGCATGATTCAGATCATTACTGCAATGGTATTGAATCACTCCTCCCAAGTAGTGCTGCCAACTGATAGCGTCCACCGCCACTACCAGTGGTCCGTGAGTTGCAAGAAGTCTAACCATTTCTACTTCTTTGTTGACAAAACTATCGTAAAATAGTAGAGAATTCTCAAAATGGATAGACATAAGGAAGGGATGATTGGGGTATAAAACTTGAGAATATATTTATTGTGTCATAAAATTATAGATATTATACTCACTCATCACACGTGAAATTACCAGTAATGCTGACCCCGTGTTCGAAATGTCTGCTTTTGCACACTCCCACTCCATTTCCATTAGGATATTCGTTAACAGATTGTATTTTGACCCTATCCTCTGCTAACCAGACCAGAGCAGCGCAGGTATCGCCTCCATCACAACCTTTATTGTCTTCGAGCGCACAGTCCACGAACTGTTGAACACTGTATTCATTTAGAGATTTAGTTTTAAGAGCGACCATCGCTTCAATAGTTTCTTCGATAGAGTGTGCCCAACAGGCCCCGCACTCACCTATCAATTCAATTATTTTATAACAATTATTCTTTAAATGATTTATACCCTGATTTCTAACAGCACTGATCACATCCTTTTCTCTATAATCCCATTTTTGTGGCAAATCTTTCAATTGAGTGATTAATTGGTTATTATCCGAAAGCCATCTTTTATTTCTTAATTTAGAATTGGAATCAGTTTTAATGTGTTTTCGAACTGAATTTCAAAACATTTATAATTAAATTGAATTAAAAAGTGATTCTAAGAATTACTGAGTCTTTCGAATTCATTTGGTGTCAGATCAGAGAATTGAGTGATTCCATAGACAGCACTTTTTGAACTAATTCTTTGTCCGTTTAACCAATTTATGTGATCTAAAGATTCCTAAATTAAGTAAATCTTGAATTTTGTTTAAGTCTTATTTTAAAGACAATTATTTTAAAATTCATTATTTAATATAAAAAGTTATAATTTGTGTAAATAATCGTTTAAATTAACCTGAAATATGTTGAGCCGTTTGTTGTATTCGTTTGGGTCAGTCCTATAAGTTTTATTATATTTATTAATAAAGTTAACAAACTTTTCATTTAAATAATCAGTTTTGTTGGCCACCAATAATCCAGTGGTCAATAAAATCCAAAGTATTGTCATTTTTAGAAATAACTTTAGTGACAAAACTTGAAATTATATAAATCGCTGAAACAGCTATTTATCTCAAGTTTGGCGAAATTTAAAGTTATCTTTATTTGTCAATCTCTCCAATCAAATATTGATAGGGGAAGACAGTCAGCAACAGTAAGCAACTCTTACATTAACCAAGAGTAAGAAAGTGAGCTTTAATTACAAATACGTTTAGAATTTAAATGTAAAACACATACAAAACATAAAATTATTAACGAAAGAGATATTAATTTTGTAAAAACCATTAAATCTTTTTTTTGTTTGATTGCAAATATCTAAAAATTAATGACATTTTAAAGAATTGTTGGCATTTCTAATAAATAAGAATTTGATAGGTCAAATTAGTTTGCCCATTGTTTTTTTAATTTAATATTACGCAATGTATTTATCCGATTGACCATGTCCATTAGGATAGAAATGTACTTTTATTTGTCTATTAATGGACTTTAATACTATTATCCAATTGGTATGAAAAATGTCAATAAATAAATAAAAGGACAAAAATATCTCATCTTATGATTAAATAACTATTAATAATCCATTAAGTATTTGAAGATAACATAAATGATCTATCAATCCGTTAAACAAATCATTTCTAGCAAATAATATAAAGTCAACAGTAGGTTCCGTTTTCGTATTCGGGATCATTTCATTTTCAAATTCAGAATAAACCAGAATATCATGAAATGTCTAAAATAATAATAAGTTTTGAATCAAATTATTCGCCAAAATGTGAACTCATATCAAAAGTGTTTCAATTGGTTGTCGTTTTGGAGACGTAAGTGATGTCTGGTTTGACGCACAACAGATCTCTTGTGGACAGACTCAGAGACATAGACAGAGCACAGACTCTAATTATTGAGTAATATTTACGTCAATCCCTGGCTTTACTAAAAGTTGGATCCAATCATTCAATCAATTGTTGAGTTTTTATGTTTACTTTATTTGTGAGACAATTAAATCAAATAATTCATAAGAAATTGTTTGGATTGTCTGCCAATCATTTGATCTCAAGAACTATGAGTACTAATACCGTAACAATTGAGGCCTCGACTAAACAGACGGCAACCGTTCGTATCATTGATTTAGTCTTTTATTTTTATTACAATATTTATCTCATTTTAGGTAATATTTTTGCACGGATTGGGTGACACCGGACACGGATGGTCTTCAACTATAGCACAGATCAAACCATCATTCGCCAAATGCATTTGTCCGACTGCGTGAGTCACCCCAACATCCCTTCCCTTTAATTACTATTAAATTATTAATCAAATAATTATTTAAATTAATACAAAAGTCAGGTAATGCCGGTCTCCTTAAATGGAGGCTTTCCAATGCCCTCGTGGTTCGACCTCTACTCACTTGATTCTGATGGAAGGGTAGACGAGGAGGGCATCAAAAAAGCACAAACTCTTATCCATCAATTGATTGCAAACGAAGAGAAGGCAGGAATTCCTGCAAATCGTATAATATTGGGAGGCTTTTCACAGGGAGGGGCTCTCGCACTCGTTGCCGGTCTCTCTTATCCTAAACCTTTGGCCGGCATTTTAGCCCTGAGTTGTTGGTTACCTAAACACGAACATATGGTCCAACAGATTAAGGATAATAAAAGTATTCCTGTCCTTCAATGTCACGGAGAATCAGATCCAGTGGTCAGTCATCTGATAAAACAATTTGTTTTGATTTAAAATTAATTAAAAAAATAATGTTTTAGGTTCAGCTTAAATGGGGACGAATGACGGCCCAAATTCTCTCAAAAGCGTTGACTAAATATGAGTTCAAAACATATAAAGGAATGCCTCACAGCTCTTGTGAAGAGGTTTGCCTTTAGGTTTGGTTTTAATATTAAACTAATTATTGGAAATTTATTTTCAAACAGGAATTAAGTGATGCAAAAGACTTTTTTAACAAATGTCTGTCCAATTGAATGAAAGGCCACTTTTATTTTGCAAAATAATCACTTTATTAGTAAAAAGAGTTAATTTTGTTTTAAATGTTAAAAAATAATTTGAATGTCCAGTGATTTAAACAAATTTAGAATTATATAAAAATATATTCGAAATTAAGTCGAAAATATAGAATCGATTACTTTTATGGTTACGATTCGATATAAACCAGACTTAAGAGACTTAAATGAAGCGAATATTTTGTTATTTTTATAATTTTTATTTTTAAATCTTATCCTATCATTGATTTCGATGAGTTCTTTAAGACTTGTAATCGTTATGATCCCTAAACCCTTTCCTCGGGATATCTCTAACGAATATTTTCCGAATTCAATTAAACCAATTGTTTTTCTCTTTATTTCCACTGAGTTTTCATTCTTTTCTGTCTCTTCTCTTATATTTGTGTCATTAGTTTTGTTAATAAAACTTTGAATCTCCTCTTCTGTTGGCACACAAATGTAATCAAACTCTTCCGGAACTCCTCTTTCGACACAAATAACTTCGACATTAATTAACGAGTTTTTATCTTTAATTGAATCCAACACTTCGGTTACAGTCATTAAACTCATATTTTTGGATAATTTCGAGACAATTAAATCACTTCTAATGACATAAAGTTCTTCATTGGATTCTATTTCCAATAAATTCTTGAGTTTTTGCATTTTTATCTGATTTACTTCTGCGTCAATGAATCCAAAAGAAGGGAATAATAGCGAAGACGTATTGAAGGCAATCATCTTTAAGTCTTGCATTCCTCCCGATCTGTGGACTCTATTCTCTACTATTTTATGCCATAAAGTCTTCGCCGAAATACTCGAAACAATTAAATCAGTGGTAAACCGATTGTTATAAGTTTTATATTTTAAAATTAAAATGAAATCAAAAATATTTGAAGACTTTTGTTTCGATTCGTGAATATCTTCAAAAAGTGTGGTCTGATTTGAATCAATGAAAGAAATATTATTATCAATAGATCTTAAATAATAGACGAAATCCTCAGAGCTTTCATTATATTTGATTTCATTGATTTCAAATTTCAGACGATTTGCTAATAAATCAATACTTTTGGGACCAATTAGTCTAAACCTTTCCAATTGTTTGGTCTTTCGATTGAATTGAAATTTTTGTGAATAATCTGTTTGCGAGCAATCAGTTAATAATTGGAATACTTTATCGTAAACTGAAATATGAATCCAAATCCAGAGTTTAGAATAAGTATTATTCCATAAGAAATATGAAGAAACTAATGGCTTAAAAGGATATGAATTATAATCATATAAAAGAGTTATTCCCTCTCTTTTCTCAGATTCGTATATCTTTGCACCAAAAGTACAGCCAATTTGTGAGTCAACGAATTTCGATAAAAAAGAGATCAGTTGTTGTCTATCGGACTTCGAGTAATCGATTTCAAGACATCCATAATGTGAGAGATAATAGAAAACAAAATCATTTTTCGAGTTTTTATACAAAATTCTTTCATTTTTGGTGCTATTCTTCTCTGGTATCAAACAATTCCAATACATTTTCATTTGGAACCGTTTGGCGAACCACACGTGAAGAACAGATCTCTCCGTCTTTTGTTGTCTTCTTTTGAGACTCAATTCACTCTTTTTCTTATTCACGTATTTTTTCTTATTATTCTTACTTTTTGTGTCTTTAGATTTCTTGAGTGAGGCCTCAGTTTTGTTGATATTTGAGAGCCGAACACTTTTGGGAACTCTTTTCGGGTTATGACTCGAAGCTCTTCTTCTCATAAAACGAGGCAATCGTTGGGACAACAGTTTCGGTAATTTTGTCTTACATTCAGTATTGAGTGAATCGATTTCAAGTGAATGGCTTTCAATTAATTTTAATAAATAGATCTCTAAATTGGGATTCAATTTAATTAAAATTTAAATAACAGACAATTTTGAACTAAACCTGAAGACAACGATGACTTTGATGTCATCGAAGATGTCGATGGACTGCCACTAATTTCCATAATTTATATATAATTCAAAAATAATATTTAACTTTAATTAACTTTAATTAAAACAATAATAATAAGCAAAAGACAAATCAAATAAAATCAAATGAAATCACGTGATAGACACGAGTTTTTGTTTACATCTGATGTGAGTTAAAGCCATACTTTTATTACATTTTTGGGTTTCTTTTGAAAAAAATGCGTCCTTTGGTTAAGATATTAAACTTAAAACAAATGTCTTATAAAAAAGCATATGATATACAAATCAAAATTATGGATAACATCAAGAATTCAGTGAAAAATGATAAGAATAAGATTGAGAATACCCTGATATTAGTTGAACACAAACCCGTTTATACAATCGGTATTCGGAGTCAACTCTATTCAGACAAACAATTTGAGGAAAGGCTGAAAGGATTGGGCGCACAATTCGTTCAGACAAATAGAGGCGGTTTAATAACATTTCACGGTTTGGGACAATTAGTGGTATATCCCATCTTATATTTGGGTGATTTCGAAGATAGAAGTGTTAAGTGTTATGTCAGACGTTTAGAGTCAACAGCTATTGATTTATGCAAATTATTTTCTATCAAAGCATCGGTTATTGAAGGACTGCCCGGTGTTTGGGTTAATGAAGAGCGCAAAATAGCAGCCATTGGTATTCATTGCAGTAATTTTGTCACTTGTCATGGAATAGCCATCAATTGTAATGTTGACCTCAAGTGGTTCGAACACATCGTTCCGTGCGGTATATCTGACAAAAGTGTGACCTCTTTTTCTAAAGAAGTTGAGACAAACGTCAGTATCGCTGATGTTTTGCCTCATTTTCTCCATTGTTTTCAAAATAACTTTAATTGTGTTTTTAAATAACATTTATTTTTATTTTTAAATAATTAATCAAAATTTTAATCAATTATATCTTAAATCTGTTTATGTTTTATTTAATTGAATCGATATTTAAGTCTTCAGTTTTGACATATAATAGATATCCTGGAAATTAGAAACAAAATATTTATTTATAAAATAAACAAATTATGATAAGACTGACCAAAATTAGTGTCGCCGACAATATTATGGCTTTATCTGAGATTTCTAAAGGTTTTGTCTCCTCTTCGGTACTGATTTTAATGTAATGGTCTTCATATACGACAGTCTTATCGACGGCTAATACTTTCTCATATCTCTTGGATATCAATGCAATCGTTTTATGGTTTTCTTTTAAAACTCTAAATTCATTTCTATTTCTGTTGTTTTCTCTTCTCGTTATCACAAATTTAATGTCAATACTATTTGAGTCATATATTTGGAAGAGTTGGTCGTCGTCTATATTTTGGGATTTAATCATTTTCGCCAATAGCTCTCCCGGAGGGCACTCGATATCAATAACCTATAATTACAATAATTTTCTTTGAAATTCAATAAAATAAAATTTAATGTAAGACCTGTTCACTAAAACAAGGTTTGAAATACTTTTTTATTCTGATCACAAATCTGTTGTATTGATCGATAATTCTCAAAGTGAAGGGTAATATTCTTCCTGGTTTTCTATTGCCTTCTGATCCGATGTAATAGATTTGTTGATAGTATCTGTTTCTGACAGTCAAACAATTTCTGGTCATTTTTGGCGAATCGAATAATTCTATAATTTATTGCAAAAAATTATTTTTGAAATTATATCACATTTAAGATCGCAAAACATTCAAAATTGAACAGGGCATTGAACAGGGCACTAGAATTTAATAAATGTTTTGGAATACCAAATCAGTATCACATTCTCTGAGTTATTGATTATCATTCAGAGTGAATGACCTGCGATCTTAAGTTTTAAATTTTAATCTTAATTAGATTTAAATATTACTGTCAAACATCTGAATATTTTTGTAAATATAGAACTTTTTAAGAGAACTCAAATAAACAAGTCCTCCATATTTAGACTTTTGAGCCGTTGTTTCAGTTGACAAAGACACCCAGGGTAATAATTTATTATTTTCTTCTTGGGGTTCATTTTCTTCGGACTCCATTCCGTTTTAATTTTTCTAAAATAATTTTTTTAAATATAGAGTAAATACAAATCTCGTGATTTTAATTCAAAATTGTTAATCAATTAAATTAGTAGAATAATAAATAGCAATCTTTATCAAGGATCTTTTGCTAAAATTTTCGATTCCAAGATTGGAAAAAGAAATTATTTGTGGTTTATTTTTTTGTTTATACAGAATTTAGTGAAAATTAATTTCAATGCAAACATTTTATGTAAAAGAAATAAAGAAATAGTTGTCACAAATATTAGATAATTTTTTGTATTTTAAAATCTTTATCACTAATGAAGAAAGATTATTATAACATCGAAATAAATATGCACTGGTTCAAATTATGATTCCAGAAAAAGTTCAATCGATACTCATTTATTGGTTGACTCAAATGTTAGATAATTGTTATCTAAAGTCATTGAAATTTGTAATCATTTGTAGAAATATTTTTTGACAATTAATCGAAAAATAATAGTTAAGACTCAACTTAAGAGGAATAACCACTGTTTTCTCTAATTTTGTCTAAGAGTTTGAGAAAAATTAAATTATTTCAAACAAATAATTACTATATATAATGGAAATGTTTTTCCTTGACCTGGTCATTCATACAAATATATTGAATTTTTAATCAATTATATTTGTTTGAATACTCATTATGAAAAATACCTGTTCTTTCCCTCTTCAAACAAAGATTATAAGGACTCGAGTTTTATGATTAAAATCGGATCCTCCACTCGAAAACTCATTGTGTCTTATGATCTGATATATCATTGCTTCGAATTATATTAAATAATTTTCTGTTAAAATAGTTTCAAAACTTCTAATTCTTTCAAAAGAGTGAGTATTCATTATATTCATTATTTTGAGTATAGTTTATGTAATCAAAATTATCTGATATTTTCCAAACATAACCGGTTTATAAATATTTTCTAACAATTTTGAATCAATATTTGAATTTTATTTATTTACTAATAAAAAAAATTTCTGATAAACTTTAAGATTAGTCGAAAAATTATTAAAAACAAGACTTTTTTATTTATTGGACAGAATAATAGAAGTGATGCCTAAAATCATTTGTTTGCTGTTTTTTCTCTCAAATTTTGGTAATTTATTTAAAACCTTGTATTCAAAACTAATTATATAATTATTATTCAAATTTATTTATTATAAAGTGATATATTCGAGGTCTCAATCCTTAAGAGTTCCCCTTTTCAGTGACCAGTACTCTGTTGAGGGAATTCTATCACTTCCTTACGCAGAAATCAAAGAACCATTTGTCGGATATTTTGATGGACCCACTAATCGAAGTCGTGTTGACTATTATGGAGACTTAGTTCAAACAATTCAAAGGCCAGACTTAGACATACCTAATGGCGGTATTAGTTATAAGTTTGCGTTTATGGTCGACACTAAAGGAGACCCACAGAGGGTTTGCTTTAGAATAAATGGAACCAAAGACTCTCCGGTGACTTCTCAGTCAGTTTTACCTGATTTGACCCCATTTAAACAGGTGGGGACTGATGTCTGTTCCAATCATTTCCCAAACTTCAATGAAAATAGCGTTTGCGAGCGCTGGGAATATATTGTCACTTATGGCGACAAAAGCAATAAATATGTCTTTTGGTTGACGAGAGACAGTCAGTCGAATCCAATTCCTGTCCAATTATTGATGAAAGGATATGATTTCCTTTTGGGTTCTCATTACGATAAATATGAAGTTTATTATAAAAACTATAGACCCACTGCTGTTGACCCTAAAGTCTTCGAAGTGCCCACAAACTATACCTGTCGATCATTCCCAGGCCCTGGAGTTGAACACATCGGACAACACAACCCAATCAGAGAATATATCAATGGTGTCGATACTCATACAGACTTAGAGTTCGATAAATTTGTGGACACACATAATAAAAATTATGTCAACGAAACTGATGAAAGAGAAAGAAAAAACATTTTCAGACAAAATCTAAGATATATTTTATCAAAAAATAGAGAGAATATTCAGTTCACTCTTGCGGTCAACCATTTGGCAGATATGAGCGACGGTGAGATCAGAACTATGAGAGGAAAATTATATTCAGGTGTTGTCCAAAACGGAGGACAAACTTTCGACAAAACTAAATATAGATTGAAAGACATTCCTGTCCAATGGGACTGGAGGCTTAATGGAGCGGTTACTCCAGTAAAAGATCAGGCAGGTCTGTAGCTCTTCTCATATTTAATTTTGAAATAAATTAAAACTAATTGAAAATATTGAATTGATTTAAATAGTATGTGGATCATGTTGGTCATTTGGTAACTCACCAAATATATATAAGTCTGTTTTTATTCTCAATAATTTTTATGCATAATTAGGTACTACCGGTACTATAGAAGGCGTTTATTTTGTAAAAACTGGACATTTGGTTAAACTGTCTCAACAACAGCTCATTGATTGCAGTTGGAATGAAGGCGACAATGGATGTGATGGAGGAGAAGACTTCAGAGCCTATCAATATATTATGAAAGCCAATGGTATCTCTACTGAAGAAGAATATGGCAGTTATTTGGGATCTGATGGCAAATGCCACGACAAGAGTGTTAAGAAAAGCATTCGTTTGAATGGGTTTTTCAATGTGACCACTGGAGACACCCAGGCATTAGAAGCCGCTATATTTTTCGAGGGACCGGTCACTGTTGCGATTGACGCATCCCATAAATCTCTTTCATATTATTCAAGTGGAGTATATTTTGAGCCAAATTGCAAGAATAAACCCCAAGATTTGGATCATCAGGTCTTTTATTTATTAATAAAGTATTCAAAATCAATGTATTTTTCAAATTTTCAATTTATTTGAGATCAGGTCTTAGCCGTTGGTTTTGGAACTCTTCAGAACCAAAGATATTGGCTCATCAAAAACTCTTGGTCTACTTATTGGGGTAATGATGGATATGTTCTCATTAGTCAGAAGAATAATAACTGCGGGGTTACCACTCAGCCCACATTTCCTGTTATCGCTGATCAGTAATATTTTAGTTGAGTAAAGAGATTTGTCCTTTCATTTGATTCCTCACAAGTCTATAATTTTCAACAAATATATTGAAATTTTCTTAAATTATAATTTTCTGAATAAACATTAAAAACAAGTGTTCAAAGAAAACTAAAACGACCACATCTAAACAACAATCTTTTATTTCTAATTTGTCGGTTATTCTTATTCTGCAATTAGTTTATAATAATATTTGTTTAATAATCAAAGTATGGAAAATACCCACATTTTGAGATAAAATATTGAAATTTACGGGTTTTTTCAATTTCGCACAAAATATAAATTAAATAAATTTATGTAATTTATTAAATATTTACTTGAAAACTAAATTACAGTAATTTATCTCTAGTTTAATCTACAGTCGGTTAGAATAAAGGAAAATCTTGATTAAACGATTTAAATAGGTTTTGAATAATTTGATAACTTTTATGATTATTAATATAATCCGAACCACTCATAGATTTTATAGTCTTATCTTTAATAATAAATGCTATTCTCAACAAATTTGATAAATAGTTTATCAAGTTTTCAAAATATACTCCGAATAATCATTTTAAAATTGGGATTTAATAGATAATTAATTAGTATCGATCGAATCTTCTAGAAAATTATTACATACATATAATTTTGTATTTAAATGATATAAGTTATTTTATCAAGAAGGGTTTCATTGATTAATATAATCAGGATTATAATAATTCTATCATGATGTTTATACAGTTAGACCCGTTAATAACAGTCGCCGGGTTTAGCTTATTAACGGGTAAATTACACGTAAATTGAGCTCTTGGTGCAACCCAAACACCCTACTTATATTAGGGTTTCACTT
>LBFM01004933.1:2240-13422 GCA_000988765.1 Achipteria coleoptrata | reverse complement strand
TGCTGTTATAGACCCGATAGACATCGAAATACCAAATAATAAATCCATAGACAAGACAAGAGCAGAGCATTGCCATTATTACTGTTAAAACGCTCAGGTATTGATAACGGGGCAGAATATTCATGAGATTAGTCCAGTCAGCAGAATATACTTTGTATTGAGAGACAAACGTTCCGTAAGCGGCGTATACTTCGCACTCAACCAATATTTCGTTGACAACTTTGAGCGCATAATTAGGAATCAGACAAAGGAATAGATGAAACCATTCCGGCGTTTTTATCAGACCAGATGTCTCAGTAAGACCGGCCCGTTTCTCAAATAGCATACCGGCCACCTCTTGCACCGACAGCCACACTATGAATCCAATGATCATAGCGTTGGTCGGCTTTTTGAAGAACACCGATAACATCATTCCTAATGAATTCAATTTATTATCACTTATTTTACTAACAATTTCTGATAAACTTTAATGTATTCATAAATACAAGATATAATAAATGATTCCATTAAAGTGTTACTAAAAAGCACAGGTTATTAGTGATAAGAAAAGGCAAAACTTTAAGATTATGCTAATCGTATCGTAAGTATAATCCTAATAGTGATTAAAAAACGTATACAAACAAAATAACAAAAACAATGATAAATAATGTGAGTAAATTGAATTGTCTGGCTATTGAATGTGGCAAGATTAAATCTGATTTCCTATGCAAGCAAATTAGGCCGCAAATGGAAAAAATATAACTTGATCGCATGAAAACATTGGAGAAAATCCAAGACATTAATCTATTTAATCATTGGAAAAATCCTAAACTTTTATAGGAATTAATTAATTTAATGAAATTTCTGATCAAATTTTTCTTTTTTTGATAAATATTTTGATTTATAAATTATAACAATATTTAAAAGGAGTAAATAAAAAAAATATTCAGATTCTGTTTGTATAACAAAATTAGTTCAGGTAATGGACTACCGATTTGTATGACTTAAAATTTAACGAAGGGTTAAATTTAGACAATAAACTTAATAACTTAATAAACTAGATCAAACTAAATATCGATTATAACATTGGCACACTTACCGTAAAGTATAGCAGAGGCCGAGTAGGTCAACATCACGACAAACACCAGGGATGGATTGGCGCCTTTTAATTGAGCGTTAGGTGTCATACAGAACATCACAGTTAAAATAAATGATTGCACAGCCATTATCACAAATGTGTTGAAGAATTGACTGCCGTAATAGATCCAGTCATTCATACCCATAAGTCTGAGCATTTCACGAGCCCTGTTCATTTTTTCATCCACAATACCCTTGATTAATAGGACAATCATGACTACAAATCCGAGAACAGTACAGTACTCGATAGTCAACTGAAGTGTATTGAGTTTTCCGGTGCCCGGAAAGAACCGGGAGATAATACTGACTTGAAAGCGGGGGTGTTTTATATACTTTGGGTATGGAAAACGTCGGGCTCTCATTTCACGAATCTCTGGTATGACTGGAGGCCCGTCCGGATAGAGCTGTTCGCCTAACATCTGAAGGAATGCATAATTGATGAGTACCTGAACTGCGATAAAATTCTTTTTGATGTAATGGTCAGCGTTAGGAAAGGGCCCAAAGTCTTGCTTTTTAGGAAATGCCTCGACCTGGAGCTCAAAGTCGCGAACCCTGAGTGTATAATTGAGCTTAAGTGGCATTTTTGTGTCATTTCCCACCGGAAGAGAGTGCTGATCGATGTCTCTCAAATCAAATATCACTCCGGCAATGGTCTCGTTTTCTTGTAGTCCGAGGAGTAGTTTCTCCACCGAATCACTTATAGTGAACGGAATCTCACTTTTGATCATTTCGTCTAATTCTTGAGGGCTTTCCACGCCTTTACAATCAATTGATTCACTCAAACGGGACATCAGATTCATTGTGAACTCATTTACCGGAGTATAGAGTAGAGTATAATAAGATCGCAACTGTTTGCCCACAGGAACTGGTTTATATCGAATGGGGTCCTCCACACTGGTGCCTCCTTTGCCACCTGAGTTGGCTATTAGTGCGGCGGACGCTATAAATATCGGTAACATAATCTCGAAGAATGTCCAGACATAGTGTCGTTTTCTGATTATTAAACACTTCCATAAAAGTACTAAAAATTGGCGCACTTTTAATGATTGCATATTTTTATTGAATACTTTTCTTCACGAAATTATTACAAATATTATTAACTTTCGACTCAAAAATGAGAGAAAAAATCAATTTTTTCCTCAAAATCTTTTGACAAAATTGAGAGCCGAAAGCAATACTAAACAACACTAATGTCGAACACTGTGTGTTACTATCGAATCCAGGTCTGTATTGGAAGAAATAATAAACTGATTAATTCCAAACAATATTTTTGATTCAGTGGTTAAGCATTTCTCTGTTGCAACCGTTGCCCAAATTCACAACAAAAGTCTTTAATTTTATTTTCAATCAATAATTGTTTTTCTCGAAACTGAAGTCAATAAATATTTTGCATATTTTAAACGAAAAATAATTCAAAACTTTTGAATAATTCATAACTGTTTCAAATGAAGCATAAAAAATAATAAAATTGAATGCTCATGCTTAAAAGATAAAACCACCATGCATAAACAAAATTTTTTAAAAAAGAAGATAAAGTCTTGTCTGTGGAGCAGAAAGTTATGAACAAATATTTTTCTCTTTAAAATCTAAATCTCTGTTTAATTCGATAAATAAAATTCACTTTCAATGAACTTAAAAGTTTTCAATGATGTCACTGTAGGTATGTATGGCCTGCTATCAATCTCTGTGCTCAGCATATGCCTGTTCTCTCTGGCTCTCAGGAGCAGCTTCATCCTGTACCAGTACTGCGTCCAATTGATACCCTGACGCAGTTAATCCCCGCCTCTGACCAATAGAAATGAGGTGAACATAGATTTTGAACGAAACAATTTTTTTCGCAAAAAAAGTTTTATATATAAAAGAGAGAAAAAATTATTTTAACAAAACTGATCACAACCTGTTAACAGGAAAGTCTACATACAATCGAGAGTGAACACAGAGAGCTCAGGCTATACCATAGCAAAAACATATAAACTTTTCTACAACTCGATAGGCTATGTTTCAATTAAAATTATTTAGTTCAGTGGAAAAAAATTATTATTTAGCTCAACACTAGTTGTGTCTGACCTTAATATTGACGTCACATTTTTTGCCGAAAAAATACTCTCGCTTTCAATATATCAATATTCGAGGGAATACTTACCATACAAACACCTTTTGAAACGCATTTTTCTCTTCTGGAACTCTTTAAATGGTTGATGACAAATTGAAAATTAAATTCAATAAAATAGAGCCTAGAGCTTGCTTAATGCTCATGCTAATTTTTTTAAACAGTAAAATTAATTTGCCCATTGTATTTTAAACTCCTTTTTAAATATTTCCCCTTTTAATTATTACCCAAATATCTAGTTAGAATACTAATTTGAACAACCTTAAATATAATAAATGAAAAAAATGTAACACGATCAACATATTGATCACGTAAACAACATAACTGCAGGATATTATAATTAAAATATTTCCGTAAAAATATGAAAACAATTGGATTTGAGTAAAATTATAGGTAATTTGAAATATAAATTTATCAATAAATGTTCACAGATTTAATTTCCTGGATTATGCAATGGATTGTAGAGAGTATTAATTTTATGTATAATTTTTGAATATTAATTAGCATGATGGATTTTAAAATAAAAAAATAGTAATAACTTTCAAGGACAAAAATAAAAGAAATAATTTAAATTACAAAATACCTTCGTCAAAATTTGCCAATTGCCCAAGGCAATGTAATAACAAGGTAAATTCCATCATTGAAATAAATCATTTATAAAAAATAATCATAAATCAATTGAGGCAATTGAAAATAATATTTCTAAAAATATCAGGACCAGGATCTATCTAATCATTTTAATTATTCTGAGAAAACACTTGAATTCTCGATTTGACAGTTCAAGGTTTGAGTGAAAACAATTCAAAAAATATTTTTAGAAATCATTTGTCATTTAAAATACATAACTATCTAAATAAAAATAAAAAAATAAGAGAAAAAATTTATCCAGATTCAACCGGTTTTTATTGCCGATGCTTTTTATGAATAAAAGTTATGTTCGATAAATGAGTTCACGATTTTATGGAAAACTAATCTAATAATAATTAAATCATCAATAAAAGAGGTGACTCCTTTCATAATAACAAATGTTTATTATCGATCAGATTAATTACCTCATCGCTAATTTATGTAATACACGTTTTCATGCTCATCCACAACATTTTTGTTGCCAGAGGAATGTCACTGAATCTCGTTTAATTTAATACCTTAATAGATCAGTCGCTTTTCTGAACTTAACAAAAGTGAGTCTTAGAAAAAGAGATAAAATCAAAGTAAATGTCCGCAAAGTTAAGTTCATTTATCTTTTTTATTGAATTTCTCAGATGCTCGCTAAATACCTTTCACCAAATAATCGCTCAAATAATTAGAAATAGGAGTAAACGAACTCTGTTTCAAATTTTAAGAATATTTAAGAATCGAAACTAATAATAATAATTCAAAAATCATTTTCTTTCTTATGATTTCACAAATAATTAAAAGTTTAGAAATAAATTGCAATAATTAATAGATGAAAATTAATACTAAAAAACTAATCATTAGAATTGTTTTATTGAAATGAAATTCAAAAAATGCGAAATCAAGTATTTTGATCTATGACCTGTTCATATATTTCAATCAACTCCTAATATTACATACCTTTCCAAAAGGCATAAAAGTCATTCAATTTGTGTAAATATTGGATAACAGAAAAAATGCCATAAAATTATAATTTGTTTTGCATTCAACTCAAAGAATAAAAAGTTAAGTAAATAAATAAAAAGCTTTTTATTGCAATAAAGAAAAAGTCAACGAATGTATTGTTCGCCAAAAAAATTAAGTAATATTTTGTGTAAACTCTTTTGAAGAGTTTAAAAGTCTTCACTATTCAGGTAAATGGTATTTGCGATTATAAGAAGTCAATGGATAACATCACACATGTCCAAAGGGGGGTAAAGACATTCTACCCATCTCCCTTTCGAGTGAAATTTTGGAAATACCCTGCCCGTATCAAAAGACCAGTGATACTCCCCATGGCGGGAAAAATTTTGGAAATACCCCGTGCCACTATGTGTGGTTAATATCATACTAACTAACGAATAATAAACTTGGTATAATTATTGTGACCGATGCAAATAAATTTAAATCTATCCAATTAATTTTCTGCTTTAGATATGATATTAAATTATCCTAAATAAATTAAAAGGTCGTCCAGTTTACCACTAAATAGATATTCATCAGTAACTTTCGTATACATATATTTTATATGAAATTTAAAACCATTTAATGGAGAGTTTATGAAGTGATCATATTTTGGTTTCAGTAAAATCACTGATAACTTATCCGATTTAAACATTTTTTGTGTGGGCTTTAAATCAAATGTGAATAAACATATGATTTTAAATATTGAAATCCATTAAAATTTGTGTCAAAACTTCAATTGTAATACAAAAAAATTCTCTTCAAATCAGATTTTACTGTTTTAGATGAGAGGAAACATCGTTTAGAGATTAATCACAATGTCTTGGATTACAGAATAACTTGGAAAAGCCGAACACAGCTAACTATTATCAATTCACGTCACGTAGAAAATAGATTATTGTAACAAGATAAAACAAATAAATATATTAACTATTATCTTAAATTCGCATTCAATTGAAAATCTCTTCAAATTTATAAATTACAGAGAAATGTATTGAAAATACAAATTTTGAATAAAAAGATTATATCTTGAAAAATGTATTAGAAAAACAAGTAAAAACACTTACCCTTGCAATCTTAATTCGAAATTATCTAACTGTGCTAAAATATTCTAGATAAATATAAATGCACTTGGAATATTTAAATAAGAGAAGTTTAAATACTTATACACACATCAAACGAAAAGTTGAATTAAAATCATCTTTTTATGAAAAATAAACAAAAACGGAATAAATTTGACTCAATGTATGTGTTGTGTGTCTAACCAACTGTTAATTGTTTTGAAAATTAATGACTGAAACCGAAATCAAAAGGAAAGTAATTATGAAATTGATTTCAATAAATAATTCTTTGAAATACGTTTCGAAATTATCACTCGATTTAATGGTAAGTAAAGTCTATATTTTAATCAAGATTATATTTTATAGAAAAAAGTCTATTGAATGAGAGGACAGAATAAGTCACATCAAAGAGTAATTGAATTTATCGGTAAATTAAACACAAAATAAATGTTTATTTGAATAATAAGTTTGAAATATTGAATATTAAAGACGACTTCAAACAAAGAAAACTATGTCTTCAAGTTTAGTGCAAAAGGACTGAAAAGTTGTTTTAATTTGAATTGAAATTTCAATTTAAGTGACAATAGATTTGAAAGCAAATAATAATCATCAGAACAAAAATGATCGTTCATTGAAATCGACAAAACAATAACAAATATAAGTGTTTAGAAAATTAATGTTAAAAACAATAATTAATTCATTTGAGTATAAGTCAAAACTCATCACTTAATTTCGTATTGTATTTTGAAATTTTTTATTTTATGGTACTATTAATTATCTTTTTGTCAAATTCTTTGTGTTTCACAATTTGATTGCACAGACATTGCAATCCACTGATTGTAAAATAATTGTAATTTGCTTTCAAAACATTAAAATGCTTTTGAATTGTTGTTAAACGTATTGATCGGTAATTTTCAATTCAAAGCTTATTTCAAACACATGTACTGAATGTTTAATTAATGTCTGAGAAAAAATTTAGAGAGAATTAAATAATTCTTGACAATCAAAAGCCTGGAAGCAATTAACTTAAACAAACCAAGAAAGGTCTCTTCAAAAAAAGTCAAGACTCTAAGAAAAACGTCAAACAATTTCGAGGGCTTACGTGACGGAACAGCATTGATGACTGACTTATAATTTGGTTTGAGGTACATTTAAACCAGATTATTTGAATTTTAAATTTTTTTTACGACAAAATTAACTTTTTTCTCACATTTGATACCAAAGTTATAATTTTCTAAATTTATAACTTTTGGTTTTTTTCACTTTTTATACTATGGGCACAACCAAGTGCTATGATAAACACCAAGGACATCTTATTTATAAACTGGTAAACATTGTGACAATTTCATGGTTAGCACCGGTAATTTCATTAAATAAACTAGCAAAACAAAATAAGAGACATAGCACGCTATAATATTTGGTTAGGTGACTTTAAAACTTCCAACCAAATACCCTAATGGTAACCCCTTTTCCATTACCTATTTTGAAATCCAAAAATAATCAGAATCATTATTCAATCGAATCTCAAGGAGAATTTAAATTACAAAATAATCTTCGTTATTGAAAGCTCATTTAAATTTTTATTTATTCCTTTTCACACACACACACACACACACACACACACACACACACACTTACGTATTCACAATTGAATTTAAACTAAACTTTTATCGTTTTGATTGATCGAAATTTATATAATGATGGGAATCCTAATTATCCTTTAAATAAATCAAAAACTCAATTTGTGATAACACCTTGAACACACTGTATGTTTGTTGTTCACCACATGCATTCTTGAATTAATTCAATTAATATCATGTATTTCCCGATAGTTTTCCACACAAAAAACAAAATTATCGGAAAAAATTTTTCAAAAAAATATAATAAATTAAAATTCAAATCATTTTTTGTATTGAATTAGTGTTAAAATAAAGCGAATAACTTTAATGACTTAATTATTTAATAATAATCAACAAAACCAGTCTCAGTGTGTGATTGGAAAGCAGATCAGGATAACTATTAAAGATCTAGTAGAAAATTTCCAGCGTGCTTATTTTTTCAATTAGTATTTAACTACACTAAAGTCAGCAAAAAAGTCTATCAATCAAAACAAAAAGTAGTAATTTGTGGATAAGTTTACAAAATATTTGCCATTCGATTCCAATTGAACAGTGTCTATTAAATAACAAATCCTTGTAACATTTTTTCAGACAATTCATTCAAAACTATTTACATTACTTTCTCTTTTAATATACAGTAGTTTGAAATATAATTTATTATTACCTGTGCTTTTCTAAAGTAATTAACTTGGATTTTGACAGAACTGAGCCCTTAATTACGTTTTCATAATTCTAAGTATCGAGTATTCAATTAATTAAAGTCTTTTCAATCTCTCTCTCTCTCTCTCTCTCTCTCTCTCTCTCTCTCTCTCTCTCATACACTCATCTATTTGAAATGAGATCACAATAAGGGAGGAAAATATTGTTTTTGGTTTTCAAAATCAACTCAAATGATAGGAATTTCTAATCAATTTGTGAATTAAAATAAATAAAGAATTTAATTAAAAGAATTTAAGACCAATTTATTGAGTAATAAAAAGACACTGAAACTAATGATTTTTGGAAACATTTAATTATTAGTTTGAATTTTGAATAATTTTCAATTTTATCCTCAAAAACAAGTGTCAGAAATATAAGCCTTGGTTTTTTTAAAATTAGATTTACTGCCTCTAAATATAATTTTCATTCAATAATTTTCAGCTCAAACTCTGAAATCAATTGACATTCGCTCCAAAAGATTGATATTTCTGTTGAAATATATTAATATTTTAGTTTTAATTTAAATATTAAACTCTGGTTTCGACAGTTCCTAAAATACTATCTTCCAATCAATTCTAAGTAATTCAAGAGAAGTGTCAACAAATTCAGTGCATCAAGGCATTAATTATTATTCACAATAATTTTATAGTTAACCAAATGTTTCTCTTGATTTTGATATGAGATGACTAAAAAATGAGTCAATGATTATATTGGGACAGATTTAAGGATCAAATAATTATAAACTGACTTATAATGAATGAAATAGGAATAACTTAAACGTAAAAATAATTATCTAATAAAATTCAAAATGAAATCAAATCGATGACATTTTTCAAACCAAAGTATCAAATTTTTTGATATAATACTCTATCAAATATTTGCGTTTCAAACGACAGTTAATTAGATAATCTCTTCATCTGTTCTTATCTGATAATCTGATAATTTATTGATTGTAATTATCTTGCATTTAAACATATAATTCAATTTAAATGAGCTTAATCAAAATACGACCAGTAAACTAATGATCACAGAATTATATGATGTGTTTTGAATTTGAAAAACTCAAATACAGACACCTATTGAGTTGGATATGAAAATAATTAGTGTCGGAATCACTACTTAAAGTCTTAGACCAAGAATTCAATTAATCATATGACAGATCTCTTCTAACCAATAATTAATCTCAAATTATAATAATAATTATCACCAAAATTCTAGAAACAGCACTCATTTAACATTCATATCAATTATTAAACCAAAATCAGATAAAACTATCGCTGAAAACAACTAATTCTAAATCGATATATAATTAGTTAAAAACAATTATTCGTTGAAAAATAAAATCCACAATTAAATGACATTTTCAAGGATTTCCCTTTTGACCACTAATTGATTAAACAGAAGACTATTAAGTAATCAAATGTAAGATTATTTTTAAAATTAAAATCATTTCAAATGTCATTTTTTGCTAATTATATCGATTTAATCGACAAAAGTATTAAAAATATTAGATTCACACAAAACACTGAAATAAAATTATCAATGCATTTATATCTCATTTTCCCATTAAACCGGGTCTATAATATCAGTTAAAGGTTTAAAATTAATTAATATATTATTTAAGTCACAAAAACTGATAAAATAACTTTGGTAATTCTTGAAATTCTCCCAGACTGATTACTGCAACCTTGCCATTCCCTGAATTGATAGAAGCCTAATAACTAAGTCCATGACTGATGAGCATGTCCATTTTTTATTTGATCTCCAATTTTATTGTCGAAATTTACAAATTCGTGACAAACATAGAGATGAAACTGTCATTCAATAAGTTATGTCAAAGAAAATAAATTTTTGAATTAATGATAATTTCAAAATCAATGAGATTTTAATGAAATGTCTGATGTTTTTTCATTTGCATTAACGTCATAAATTTGAAGCAAAATTTTAAGGAAAGGCTATAATCAGTGGAAAGACTGAAGATTTTATAGCGAGAGAACTCATGTCTCTTCAATGTCTCAACAGAAGTGAAATGTGTTTTAAGGAAATAAAATTATTTGATTTCAAATTTGCTTTTCATAACTAATTTTTATACTCTTATTAAAGTGATTTTTAAAAATCTAGAAAAGCAAGTTAATGATAAAAATCAAATTATTTTAGTGCCCGACCTCTAAGAATAAGACTGGATTTCTTAGGTATACCTTTCATATATTTTTACTTTCTATTAAAAGAGCGAACAGAAAAAATATATCAAATAAATGATTAATTGAAGTGATATTGAAATTAAAATATTTTTTCTCAAACTTAATATTATGTTTTAAAAGTAATTTTAAATATTTTTTGATAAAAATTTTTATATAAAAATTGCAGGCTCACAAATTTGATATAGCTTACCAGACAGATTCGAGAATGAGCAAGGAACATTCCAATTATTTCATTATGAAATTGTTTTAATTTGAGCTCTCAATTAAGGCTTTCTACAAATGTATGAATATTTGGCAAAAATTTAACATAAATATTATAAATAACTCAGACATACCTTCATATTGATGAACACTTTACATGTGTTTAGCATCTGTTTAATCGGCGAACAATTTTATGAGTTATTTTTCAAAACAAACACTTAATTAATTTAAAACAAAAATTGTTTACTTAAGTCAATGCTATTTCAATAATAATAAAACTTTTAAGTATTTGAATGCCATCTGAATGTCAAAGAGTTTAATAAGAAAGTGAACTGAGAAATGCACAAAAAGTGTCCAAAAAATACCAATTTATTGTAATTAAGAATGAAATGAGCAAGGCTACACTTACGAAATCATAAGTCTATTTTTTAATTTTCATTAACAAGGTTACTTTTTCAAACAATCAATCTTATCAATCATTCTGAAGGAATTGAAAACACAATCGATATTTTAAAACTTGAATTACATTAAAATAATTAAAGGAACAGAATTGCCATT
>LBFM01004931.1:0-14039 GCA_000988765.1 Achipteria coleoptrata | reverse complement strand
ATATTAAATAGAAATAGATCTTTTAGGGCGCGTATGAAACAACTACTAGACTTTATTGTGTTGTTGCTTTTTTTGATTTGCTACAAAAAATATGACATTTATGTGGCTACTAATGTATTGATGCTAGCCACCGCTCTGACTTTTATTTTTTCTTGGATGACATACCGTAAAATAGAGAAAATAAGATTGATCAGTTTTGGAATGGTGATGTTTTTTGGTACGCTCACCGTGGTGTTTCAAAGTGATTTATTTATCAAATGGAAAGTGACTGCCCTCTACATGTTGTTTTCAGCGATATTATTGATTAACCAAATCGTATTTAAGAAGCCGTTGTTTAAAAATATTTTTGGTAAAAGCTTCCCGTTACCAGACGCCCTCTGGAATAAACTCAATCTAGCCTGGTCAGCTTTCTTTTTTGGTTGTGCGATGAGTAATATTTATATTGCTTTCTGTTTATCACAAGAAGTATGGGTCTATTTTAAAACAGTTGGATTGCTCCTGTTAACGCTGCTATTTACACTATTATGCGGGATTTATGTTTATCATCAGGTTCCAAAAAAGTAGTCAGTATTTATCTTCTGCAGGAACCACATGTTCACTGTACTTGAAGGCACTAGAAATTAAATAGAGTTTTGATCTGCACGATACTGGAATAAGCGCTCTACTTCAGGAACAAATTTTTTATCGGTAATAAATAAAATAATATGATCCCCTTGCTGAATCACTACCTGTTGATTGACAATGATAACATTATCCCCCCTCACGATAGCGCCAATGGTAGTTTTGGGGGGAAGTTTTATATTTTCCACAGTGCGCCCTACCACTTTTGAGCTATTTTCATCACCATGGACGATAACCTCAATAGCTTCAGCCACCCCCCGTCTTAAGGAAAAGACGTTAATGACATCCGCTTTGCGCGCATAGCCAAGTAGTGCAGAAATGGTGATTTGTTGCGGTGATATCGCAATATCAATAATGCTACCCTGTACCAAGTCGATATAAGCAGCACGTTGGATCAATACCATGGCTTTTTTAGCCCCCATCCGCTTTGCTAACATGGCGGACATGATGTTGGCTTCATCATCGTTGGTAATGGCGATAAACAGATCGCTTTGATCGACCTGTTCTTCAGTTAGCAGTTCTTTATCAGAGGCATCGCCATAAAAAACAGTGGTATCTTGCAAAATTTCTGCTAATTCATGGGCACGTTGCTGCCCTTGTTCTATTAACTTCACGCTGCACTGTTTTTCCAGCCGGCGAGCTAAACCAGAACCTATGTTACCCCCCCCAACGATAAAAATGTGTTTGTAAGGTTTTTCAAGACGTTGTAGCTCACTCATGACGGTGCGAATGTGTTGGGAGGCGGCGATAAAGAAGATTTCATCTCCTGCCTCAACAATGGTTGAATTTTTTGGGCATATGAGTTTGTCTTGGCGGAAAATGGCGGCAATATGAGTGTCTATATGGGGGATATGTTCACGTAATGAAGATAATGGATTCCCTACTAAAGAACCCCCGTAACAAGCGTTGACTGCGGCAATGGTAACTTTCCCTTCAGCGAAGTTGGCAATCTGCAGTGCACCAGGATATTCGATAAGTTTACATATATACTCTATAACCAGTTGCTCTGGAGAAATGATGTGATCAATTGGGAGCGCTTCAGTACGGAATAGCTTATTGGCACCTTTGATGTACTCAGAGGTCCGTATTCGAGCAATACGATTTGGCGTGTTAAATAATGAATAGGCTATTTGGCAAGCTATCATGTTGGTTTCATCAGAGTTAGTGACGGCAACCAACATATCGGCGTTTTCTGCCCCCGCTTCAGATAAAATGCGTGGGTGCGAACAATATCCTTGTACTACCCGCAAATCAAATTTATCCTGCAGATGACGCAACCGGTTAGCATTCATATCAACAATGGTAATATCATTATTTTCGCCTATTAGATTTTCTGCTAAGGTACCACCAACTTGGCCGGCGCCAAGAATGATAATTTTCACAAGCTGTGTCGACCTTTCACAATATCCTCAAATAAAGGTATACCCATAGTATTTCGAATTGCCGCTTTGCGGCAATTCGAAATACTGTTGGATCTTGGCATACCTGCTATAAGGACGAGCATTTCAGCGTTTTTTGTTTCTTGCTGCTGTTTGATGGGGTTGCTAGAGTAGGTAGTCTTCATTAGGTCTATTTTTCCCCACATTGTTAGGATTGCCATTACGATTATGTTTAAGAAATTTCGAGGCATGTTTTCCAATGATTTATCCATAGATTTGGGTACCGCCAATACCCTGATTTATGTTAAAGGACAAGGTATTGTACTCAATGAACCTTCAGTGGTTGCCATTCGTCAAGACAAGGTTGGTTCAGCTAAAAGCGTTGCTGCAGTAGGACATTATGCTAAACAAATGTTAGGCCGCACGCCAGGTAATATCGCTGCTATTCGTCCGATGAAAGATGGTGTCATCGCTGATTTTTTTATAACTGAAAAAATGTTGCAATATTTCATCAAACAAGTTCACAGCAACCATTTTATGCGGCCAAGCCCACGTGTGTTGATTTGTGTTCCTGTCGGTGCCACTCAGGTTGAACGACGAGCTATTCGCGAATCGGCACAAGGTGCCGGAGCACGTAAAGTATTCCTCATTGAAGAACCCATGGCAGCGGCAATCGGCGCTGGTTTGCCGGTTTCTGAAGCTACCGGTTCTATGGTTATTGATATTGGAGGCGGCACAACAGAAGTGGCGGTGATTTCACTAAATGGTGTCGTTTATTCTTCTTCAGTTCGCATCGGGGGTGATCGCTTCGATGAAGCAATCATTAGTTATGTGCGGCGCAATTATGGCTCCTTGATTGGCGAAGCAACAGTTGAACGTATCAAACACAACATTGGTTCTGCATATCCCGGCGACGAGCTTTTAGAAGTTGAAGTTAGAGGACGCAATTTAGCTGAAGGGATACCACGTAGTTTTACTTTAAATTCCAATGGTATTCTTGAAGCATTGCAAGAACCGCTGACCGGTATCGTCACTGCTGTCATGGTAGCACTAGAGCAATGCCCTCCTGAATTGGCATCCGATATTTCAGAAAACGGTATGGTATTAACGGGGGGGGGAGCACTCTTACGCAATTTAGACCGTTTGTTAATGAAGGAAACGGGAATTCCTGTCGTAGTTGCAGACGATCCCCTAACTTGCGTGGCTCGCGGTGGTGGCAAAGCATTAGAAATGATAGACATGCACGGTGGTGACTTATTTAGCGAAGAGTAACCTAGCATCATACCCATCCTCTTTCAAACTGTGGTGCTGTTGACAGAAAGGGGGAGCCTAAATCCAGTAAGTTCATATAGGAACAATGGCTTGCCTCCTTTCAATAAAGCTAGCAATTCGACATACTTTCGGTATAACAACGGGTATACAACAAACAAGTCCAATCAATATTATCGGATGTAGACATATGCCCTCATCAAGGAATAAGCATAATTCATGAAGTTTATTTTTACGCGAGGGCCCTCTTTAGGACTGCGATTTTTTTTTGCAGTTGTGGCAGCAGTCGGATTAATTGTTGCTGATAGCAAAGGGGAGGTATTTTCTAACATTCGCCCTTGGTTAGATACCGCAATAAGCCCTATTTATTTTTTGGCCAGTGGACCACATAAAATTCTGGATAATATCTCTGGAATGCTAACTACTCACCAACGATTTGAACGGGAAAACCACCTTCTTCGCCAAGAATTACTCCTTAAAAATAGCGATATTTTGTTATTAAAACAAATTGAACAGGAAAACGCGCGTTTACGTGAACTACTAGCTTCTCCCTTGCGAGCCCGCGAAAGAAAGATGGTAACCTTGGTTCTTTCCAGTAGCATTAATGCTTATAGTGATCAAATTGTTATTGATAGAGGTATTGATCATGGTGTTTATCAAGGTCAACCGGTTGTTAACGATAAAGGGGTTATCGGTCAAGTTATTTCTGTGGCTAAATTTACCAGCCGCGTACTATTGATCTGTGATGTTTCTCACGCCATTCCTGTTCAAATACTGCGTAACGATATTCGAGTGATTGCGGCTGGCAAAGGTTGTTCCCATAATCTGCAACTAGAATACTTACCAAGCAATATTGACATACGGCCAGGAGATATATTAGTTACTTCTGGGCTTGATGGGCGCTTTCCTCAAGGGTATCCCGTTGGGATTGTGTCTACACCAATAGACCATGATCCGCGACATTACGCAAAAGTTACTGTGCGTCCAGCCGCACAGTTAGGGTACCTGCGTTATTTGTTGTTGTTATGGAGCGACGAAAAACGTCAACACAGCAATAAATAATGAGAGATTATACGGGTTATTATTAACCTTCTCTTATTTAGGATATTTTTAGTGGGTCGTTATTGCTGCCATAAACGCTGGATTATTTGGTTATCATTTTTGATAGCAATATTAGTACAAATGATGCCTTGGCCTGAACAAATATATCTATATCGACCCAGTTGGTTGGAATTAATTTTAATTTATTGGGTCATGGCGTTACCTCATAGAATCAATGTTGGTAGTGGATTTATTCTTGGTTTGTTAATGGATTTAATTTTTGGTTTCACGTTAGGTATCAAGGTGCTTGAATTAAGTTTACTTGCTTGGCTAGTTGCCTTTAAATTTCAATTACTGCGTAATATGGCATTATGGCAACAAGCCATTATGGTTGCCTTGCTTTCACTCGTCGCCAATATGGCGGTACTTACCGCTGAGTGGGTGGTCAATGGTGTTAACTTTCGCCCAGAAATCCTTTTGAGCAACTTAGTTAATGGTCTTCTTTGGCCATGGTTATTTTTGTTTTTCCGTAACATTCGCCGACGATTTGTTGTGCAGTGATGAAGTAGAGCTCTTTCCTAACCTACTGCCTGTAGGGAAGAAGTCAAGAAGACCAGTGCACAGCAATTTATTTCCAGGCAAGTACATGAGGATTACTTATCCCCGTACAACGCAGCATTACAGCACGCACTAGGTTGGGAAAGAGGTCTATAGAATCTATTTTCGTCATCTGAGAGGGGCTAATGACAGTTGAATTGCTAGTTAATATCACATTATCCGAAACACGAGTCGCCTATATTGATGGTGGGATATTGCAAGAGATCCATATCGAACGTGAATCAAAAAAGGGGATAGTGGGGAATATATATCAAGGGCGAATTAGCCGAGTCTTGCCGGGCATGCAAGCAGCATTTGTAGATATTGGTTTAGAAAAAGCGGCTTTTTTACATGCCTCTGACATTATGCCCTACACCGAATGCGTTGCTAAAGATGAGCAAAAAAATTTTGCTGTACGTGATATTGCTAAACTGGTTCACCAGGGGCAAGACATCATGGTGCAAGTCATCAAAGATCCCTTAGGGACTAAAGGCGCTAGGCTCACAACTGATATCACCCTACCTTCTCGGTATCTGGTATTAATCCCAGGGTCATCGCACGTTGGTGTATCGTTGCGCATTGAAAGCGAAACTGAGCGCGACAGATTAAAAAATATTGTTGCCTCTCACTGTGAGGAACAATGTGGTTTTATTATTCGCACTGCTGCGGAGGGTAGTGGTGAAACAGAATTATCAGAGGATGCTGCTTTCCTAAAACGACTTTGGGCTAAAGTAATCGAACGTAAAAAACGCAACCTTAGTAGGTATAAGCTATATGGTGAACTCGCCCTAACGCAACGTATATTGCGTGATCTTGCAGGTACAGTATTGGATCGCATCCAAGTAGATTCTCACCAGACTTTTGATTCGCTAGTAACCTTTACTCGCGAATATATCCCTGAAATGACAGAAAAGCTGGAGCTGTACAAGGGCAACCAACCTATTTTTGATCTCTTTGATATTGAAAACGAAATTCAGCGCTCCTTAGATAGTAAAGTCAACTTAAAATCTGGAGGCTATCTGATTATCGATCAAACTGAGGCAATGACAACCGTTGATATTAATACTGGCGCTTTTGTTGGTCACCGAAATCTCGAAGAAACTATTTTTAATACCAACATCGAGGCTACCCAGGCTATCGCCCGCCAATTAAGAATACGTAATTTAGGCGGCATTATCATTATTGATTTCATCGACATGACTAATGAAGATCACCGTCGCCGATTACTGAGCGCTTTGGAACAGGCATTGAGTAAAGATAGGGCAAAAACCAACATTAGTCATTTTTCACCGTTAGGATTGGTAGAAATGACCCGAAAGCGAACCCGTGAGAGCATTGAGCATATACTCTGTAACGAGTGCCCCATTTGTCGAGGTCGGGGTGCAGTAAAATCTGTGGAAACCGTTTGTTACGAAATCCTACGGGAGATTGTGCGTGTTGATCGTATTTATGATTCAGATAGCTTTGTGGTATACGTTTCTCCCGCTATTGGCGAGGCCTTAACAGGCGAAGAATCCCATACATTGGCAGAAGTTGAGATTTTCATCAAAAAACAAGTTAACATTCACATCGAACCACTTTACACCCAAGAACAATTTGATGTGGTGATAATATGAATCCTATACAAACATATAAATTTTAATGATAATCAAATGAATAAAAAGAAAAAGTCACTATAGATCTAAATATGCCACCATCGCTCCTGACCTCAACCCATTCATGACCTGTAAATCCCGATATTTTGCCCCACCAATGACCTTGCAGGAGGTAATTCTCTGCTACCGGTAATGGTACAGCTGTGCCGAAACGCTGATAGCTTCAAAATAATATGCGATGCCGACTGGCAAAACAGTATCACTGTACTTTACACAAGCAGGGAATAAAGCTGATATTCAATGGAGAAACAAACCACCCTCTTTTCATGAAATAAGAAACCTGTCAGCTATAGATAAACAATTTTATTATAATTAACACCTTAATACATAAAGTGTTAATGCAGCTACATTGCATACAAAGTATCATCTTTAGCTATAAACTGTACACAGAAGCAAAAAACAATACTGTTATACAAAAATTGTTTTAATATCAATCTATCGACATGAGATAACAATATCAGGATTCACGGGGTAATGAATGGGTTGAGGTCAGGAGTGATGGTGAACATATTTCAATCTATAGTGGTTTTTTCATCTTATTGCTTTGATTTAAAATATAAAAAAACATCAGTCAACTATCAACATGGCACTGGTACTCTGGTCGCCGTCATCGCATTATTAGGATTTGGCCTATTACTACTCAATATGTTGCAAAGACAATTAGATACAGCGTTATTCATCGCTAATGATGAACGTGTATATTGGCAAGCTTATAATCAGGCCCTCTCTTCACTGAATTGGGGATTAACGCGTACCTGGACGATAGTAGCACCATCAACATCGCCATCAACCGGCTCCTGGTACTGTGAATCGCAACGGGATAAAGGGCTAAAAGCCTGCATCAAACCGGCCAGTTCAGCGGGATTTTTTTTGATTAAAGGAGAGAGCCAAATGTTTGTTAGGGAGGCGCCTATCGTGCTGTATCAACGCGTTATACCTGAAAATAGAACCATTAGCGTCGGTAAAAGTAGGATGATGAGCGTTGCTCAGGGGATGTTGGATTTTTGCCCTGAAAGGAATGAAAAATTTTGCACCGAGTAGTTATCAGAAGAGTAGTTATCAGAAGAGTAGTTATCAGAAAATCGAGGGATCGTTGGCAAAATGCCAATACGTATTATCCTGCACGCTTTCAGGGCGGCTTCAGTTTGGTGGAAGTCTCCATTGCCGGGTTGCTGTTTTCCATCTCATTGCTGGGGTTATTGCAATACCACAATGCGCTCTTGCAGGCATTCCATCGCCACTGGCAAGTCAAACAAGCATGGTCACTCGCTCACCAAAACTTGGACCTTTTTTTAACTAAAGGGACGCTTGACGTTAATAGGCTAGAAAAGGCGGGATGGCAGCAGCATATCAGTACAAATCTGGTCTATTCTCAATGTCAGCAGATCACCTCAACGGTGCTTACACCACAAAACCGACAAGCTGAACTTCACCGATTATCTTGCAAAAAAATAACGACACCCCCAGCCCCAGGATAGGCTCGTCTAGTAAATAAGCCGTCGAAAAACTAACCACTTAATAAATGGAGCATTGCTTGGCGGGAATTTCTCCGGTTGTAGCCTCTGTTGTTTCACCCAGCGCATGGGTTGGCCTTCTTTAGCAGATGGGTTGCCATGCCAGCGCTGTACCCAATAAAAATATAACTTCACCTCTCTGTCCGGAAAACAATACGCTGAAACTTGCAGTAACGAGGCGAAGCGCACGATGATGCCGATTTCTTCAGCTAATTCACGTTTCAATGCTGCTTCTGCGGTTTCATCATCATCAACTTTACCGCCAGGAAATTCCCAGAATCCACTCAGGTGTACTCCTGCCATTCTTCGCGTAATTAAAATTCTTTGGTTTTTATTACAAATGATCCCAACAGCAACTGGAATAGGCGCTAACGGCATATTTTTTTGCAATCAGACCATCCCAATATTGAAAAATTAACAGCGTTGTACAAGGGGAAATGCAAGGGGAAAAAGGTCATCGCCGATAAATGATCTCAGCTTTAGGTTGATACTGTTGTGCATCCAAAGGAGAATGTTTTTCAATGTACTGCCTGACCACTGCAACATCGATAGTCTCTGTGTCCACGTAACCTGCCAATGTATTCATCACTGGATACCCATCACCGCCCCAGGCATTAAAACTTAATGTGGCGAGACGATAGGTTTTATCCCTTATCAACGGCACCCCATTTATTTTGATATCGCTAACAGTGTTACCATCAGCTATCAAAGCAACGTTATCAAATTGTGCATAAGCGCCTGAATTGGTTTCTTTGTTAGCAACAATCGCCAAATACTTGGCAACGTCAGTCCCCGTCATCTGTACGTAAACCACGGTATTACCAAAAGGCATCACCTGCAATATAGCTTTATAAGCGATATTACCCGATGAGATGGAATCCCGAATACCACCGCTACTCATTACAGCGAAATCCGCCTTAGTATGTTCCCTTAACGCTGTTAATAGCAATCTAGCCAAATTAGTTTGCTCAAAGCGCACTTTTTGACGATCCCCTTCTAGTTTGCCCTTAACAGTGCCAATGTTAACCATTAACTGGCTGTTAGCATGAGCTTGAAAAGGGGCTAATAGGTCTCTCATCAGCGGATCTTGAGCGATGGGTGCTGCATAATAGTAGGCTTTATCTCCATCGGGAGCATCCCTTTCCTTCTTTACATTAACCGGAAGTAATCGATAATCGATGAGAGTCAATTTGCCATTACGCCACTCAAAATCTGCTCGGCCTACATACTTACCCCATTCATGGGCCTGCATAATCCAAGTGCCATTTTGCAAATCAGGGGTACAAGGGGTTCCAGGGAGATAATTCACCTGTTTACGATGATCTTTGTCTACGCACAGCGCACTGTGTGTATGTCCACCTACGATAAGATCCAAGGTACCTGCGGGTAACCGCCGTGCCAACGTTACATCTCCTGGCGCATTAGCACCATGGTTACCGTTGTCATAATGTCCCAGATGAGTCAATGCCACCACTATGTCAACCTGTTGGTGGAGACGCAATTCCTTGGCCAACTCTTTTATCTCAAGCTCAGGGGAGCGAAATTCAATTTCAGAGAAAAATTTAGGCTCACCTAGTTTTGGGGTATCTTGAGTACTCAGACCAATAACGGCAATGTTAATTCCTTGCTTGATAAACAATGCATAGGGTTGAAAAAGACGTTGATGGGTATTTTTATGATAAATATTAGCGGATAAAAGCGGAAAATTTGCCCATTTTTCTTGTTGGTGAAGCACGGTGAGTGGTTTGTCAAATTCATGATTACCCAGAACCATGGCATCGTAACCGATGACATTCATCCCAAGAAAATCAGGGTGCGCCTCCTGTAAATCCGACTCAGGCACACCAGTATTCACGTCACCTCCCGAGAGCAACAACAGGATCCCCCCTTTAGCTGCTACCTCCTTTTTAATGCTATCAATTAGCGTTTTTTGCGCTGCTAAACCGTACTCGCCTTGTGCATTGGGCCAAAATCGGCCATGGTGATCATTGGTATGTAAGAGGGTGATCTGATAGGTTCTGTCTTTCTCCCAGGCGCTCAGTTGCCCGGAAATAAAGCACAACAGCAGTAACAGGACAGATGTTTTTATCCTTAATAACGTCTGCACAATAACCTTCATATTATTCAATAACCTTGATTAGCTAACACGCAGCTTATTTAATCGTCACCATTAAAATGGATTCATGCTCGTTTTTTTATTTTTGTCAGCAAAATAGCGGATGAGAACGTAACCTGTTGCGCCTAAAAATCCTACTACAGCAAACAGTAGTATCATTACACCACGCTTAGGAGAATCCTGCTCTATAGGCTCAAAAGGACGTTGTAAGTATTCGAATGGTATGATAGTTATTTTAGGCATTTCCAACGTATTGAGTTTATCTAAATGCAATTTACGGTAGGATAAATTCGAATTCACCATAGCAATATTGGTAAGAGATTTTAGGGCTTGCATTTTTTCATTTAAAGCATCATAACCCATCGAAATAGGGAAAGCCAAGTCATCATTGATTAACGATCCATGACTGTATGCCGGTTTTTTAACTCCGGCCATCTTGGCAATTAAGACAGCAATTTTTAACCGTTCAATATCAACATTGAGGGTACTTTGAGCCTTCGAGAAGGCTAGTTGATATTGTTGCTCTTCGGTCAATTTTGCTTGATTTAAGGCACGTTCTATTTTTATAGACATCTTCTGGTTGACAATAGTATTGACGTAATCAATATATCCCTGTAGTAAAGAGTAGGCGTCCTTAGCGGTTTCAGCAGTACAAGAGAGGGAATAAAATTCATAAAATTTGTTTTCCTTATCCTTTCCCTTCATCTTATGGCGAAACACAATGTTTTTATTAACAAAATGATTTAAAAAAAGACGTCTATCGATTTCATCATTGGCATATTTTTCCATTTTCCGTTTAAAATAATCAGTATTGCTTAAATAAGCTATTTGTCTGTCTGTTGAATCAAAATTTTGTTCAAATTGTGCTAGTAAATAATCATTATTGATGGATAAGTTAATACCTAATGCCAATAATTTAGCAGATAGTTTATCCAAGACCTCCAATTCCTCATCTCCGGCAGGGGCAATCACTGCACGACTGATCCATTGTTGTGGTAAAAAATAACTTACTCCGGCACCAATAATAGTAGATAACAATACCATCAATAACAGGGTGATTTTGTACCTTAACAGCACAGCAAATAATTCAAATAAATCGATTTCATCTGTCGATGATGGAATAAAAGCAACTGCATCATGATGTGATTTTTCATCTGTCATTGTAGTGCCATGTTTTATTTCTTTATTCATTAAAATATTGTCCATCTTGTTAGCCAAATTTACTGGATATTGTTTAATATACCAAAGGTATGTCGAATGGAAACCTTTGTGGCAAAAGGGAGCCTTGATCCTAGGTGGCTACCGGATGAGGATGAACAGCCGTAACCAATGCAGCGGCAATTTTAAAGACAGGGGTGTATAACTCAGCACCCATGGCTCAGAGTATCTATTTATCGTAACCATTGGGGTTGTTTTGTTGCCAGCGCCAAGCATCTGTTATCATTTCCTCTAACCCTCTTTTAGCGTACCAACCTAACGCTTTGTGAGCCAATGCCGTGTCTGCCCAATATTTAGCAATATCACCGGGACGACGCCCCACAACACGGTAAGGAATTTTTTTGCCATAGACGGCTTCAAAGGTTTTTATCACTTCAAAAACGGAATAACCCACGCCGCTGCCTAAGTTATAGACAGTAAAGCCACTATGCCTAATAATTTGAGATTGGCCGATACAATCCAGTGCACTAAGATGCCCCTCCGCCAAATCCATCACGTGAATATAATCACGTATCCTCGAGCCATCATGGGTGGGGTAATCATCCCCATAGACTAATAATTCCGGCAACTTACCTGCAGCGACTTGTGTTATACAGGGAAGCAAATTATGCGGTGTGCCACTCGCTTCACCAATTAAGCCGGATGCATGGGCACCTAATGGATTTAAGTAACGCAAGGCAATAATGGAAAAATCTGGCTGACATTTGGCAATATCTATCAGTTGCCATGTCTTCCTGAAAGGGCACCGGGTTAGCGTTGCCATAAACTGTTGCCGAAGAGCTAAAAATTAATTTTTTAATGCCTGCCATTAGCATGGTTTTCAACAGCACTACTGAACCGGCCACATTATTCTGATAGTAATCAAGAGGTCTGGTAGCAGATTCAGCCACTGATTTTAATCCAGCAAAATGCATCACGGCATCAATGCTGTATTTGGTAAAAATACTGGTTAAGCAATTTTCGTCTAGTATATCTCCTTGGTAGAAGATCGCTTCCTGACCAGTAATCGTTGAAATGCGCGATAAAGACTCAGCTGAGGAATTGGATAAATTATCCATCACTATCACCTCATCCCCGCGCTGTAATAATGCTAATACCGTATGCGAGCCAATATAACCGGTACCACCTGTCACTAAAATAGCCATGCCACCTCTTGTAGAGATATAAGGTCTATTGACACTACCTACTCGGGATAAAACACATCATCCATGACTTTGTCAATTGTCCATGGACAGGTCGTTGGAAACGACCTCTCTTCTATCCCAGTTTCTCTCGCCGCCGCAAGAATAGCGAGGTCGTAAGCATCAGAAAACAGTTCAGGCAGTTTGGCCTTGAGACTGGGGTTATCCGATAACCGTTTTCGTATCAGTTTTCTCTGCTCCTTAATGGATAACACCCAGCTTGTCCCTCTGCGTGCTGACTGATACTGCCATTTGAGCAGATGTTGCAATAGTACTTTTAGATGTGACTCAAGTCCTCGTCGTTCGCTCCGCCCCATTGACTCGACCTCTTCTAACAGGTTGGTAATATCCAGTTGTTCCAAATTGCCGGCGTGGAGCAAATCAGCCTGTTCTTGGGTCCAGGCATAAAAATCATCTTCATAGTGGGTAGTCATTTATCTTTTCTCCGATTTTATTAGCGCTTGAGATAAATTACCTTTCAAGCTAAATTTGTATGAGAGGACCAGTTGGGGCATGAGAGGGCCAGTGGGGGCGAGAAGCAAGGTAACATGCTATTTAAGGTAATGTATCATAATGGAGCTGTATGCGAATTTCACGACTTACCTGTACTGATACGGGTCAAGATGGCGCGTTTGATCAGCAAACTGGAACAAAATGGTTATTTATTGCGAGAGCCAGACAGCAAATCGATGCGAGATGGGCTTTTTGAATTGCGTGTACAGGGAACAGATATAGCCCGCGCGCTTCATGTCTTTCAGAAGAGGCAACGAATCTTTATTTTGTGTTTTTTCGTAAAAAAATGCAAAAAACACCCCCAGAGAAAATAGCACTGGCCTTTAAACGTTTGGAGGAAATGTATCATGACAAAAATTAAAGGTATTCCCCACGCAAAAGTCATGGCGCAATCCATGCAAAATCCCGAATTTGTAGCCGCCTATAAAGAAGAGATGTGCAAAGAACAGCTGCGCTCTACTTTAGCGCAATGGCGGCAAGCAGCTGGGCTGACCCGCACACAGGTTGCTGAAAAGATGGGGATCAAACTGCCTACCATTTCACGTATGGAAAACAACATCACACGTGCTAGTTTTAATACCATAGCGCGCTACGCTTCTGCCTGCGGACAAAAAATCACTGGGTTTACTATTTGTTAGTCTGTATTGACCCGACCTCGGGATGGCAACTAAGCAAAAACGCCATCATCTCAGTGCCATCCTTACTTAGGTAAAATTTCACCATTTTTTCATTGAATTCATGCGCCTTTACTGCCGGCACGCTGATGGCATCCATCCCCTTGGACAGCAATATCCCATTCATCATTAAGCGTGAAGTCCGTTTGTTACCATCAAAAAAAAACTGTTGCAACGCGCCAAACAAGAAAAACGCTGCCGCTCTTTCAAATACATTAGGCACCTCCCTTTCTAGGGACAATACCCCCCGCACAAATTGCT
>LBFM01004928.1:6697-31158 GCA_000988765.1 Achipteria coleoptrata | reverse complement strand
GAATCCATAGTCGTTATAATGCTTTAACGGTAGCAAAGAAAGGACGGGTGAAGCAGACGTTTGCCAACATTTGAGGACACGATTATTATTTCTGATATCAATTGAGTGAATTTCACCGCTTTGTAACCCAAACAACAAATTGTATTCATTGAGAAAACGACACGAATTGACTGCAAAATTGTTTTTTAGTTCAAATATCTATAAAAAAGGATTAAATAAAAATTAAAGGTTTAAAAGAAAATAATAATAAAAATAATTGCCTTTTGATTGCTATTCAAACCGATTCCAAAAACATTTCCCGATTCGGTTCCAATTACTAAAAGTTTGCCATCAGTTCCGACAGCTTTAGGGTTGACTTCACTGCTTCTGATTCCCAAATCTATGTCTTGTGGTACTGAGTGAAGAGCACATGTGTTGATAGCGTTTCCCATTTCTAATTGAATCAGATTTTCGATGCAATTTCTTGAACTACAGTCCCATAACTTAGCGCTTCCATCGCGAGAAACGGTAACAAAATTGCGTCCGCGGTCTACAAAAGCCGAGTCTAAAATGGCTGACTTGTGGCCAATCAAAGTGGCCGCACATTTGCCGGTTAGAGCTGACCATATCTTGAGCTGCATATCTGAACCACCGCTTAGTATTACTTCACCCGAAGGAAAGAATCGACAGAAATAGGGCTCAAATACGTGTCCAATCAATTCTCTCTAATTTTATACAATAACTGCCATTAATTTGTTAGTTATTTCGCAAATCATTTAATCGGAGACATACTCTAACGGATCCGTCCGCTGAGGCCCACACTCTGAGTCGATTATCTGTTCCAACAGAGACTCCAATCCCTCCATTTGTTATATCAAGACATGAGACCTGAAAATTGTTTTTTACATTTAATTAAAGGGAAAAGTAGTTAAGAATCAAATACTGAATTGGAGTGAATCGATGAGAAGACATGAGTCGGTGCTATAAACCGATATAAAAGCTTTGAGTGTTTATTAAAAAGTTTGAGTTCACTCTGAAATCAGATTAAAGAGATTATTATTTTATATTTGTTTATATAATATATAAATATATTATATATTTATTTAAATAAACAAACATTTGATTCGAGTTTTATATCCAAATCATCCAAATTATCGGGAATTTGATTATTGAAATGAATGGTTGAGTGGACACTGGTTTGTGATAATGTTTTAGATGTGATCCATATATTGGCGACGGGTCTGTCATATAATTACTTCAATGTTGAGGATATTTATTGAGAATAGTTGTGGAGATCATACCTACGGATTAGTTGATCCCAATCACTCTGAATAGTGAGCACTGGATTATTGATTGTATCCGATTTCATGATGTCTTGAGAGTGACACTAATTTTTTGGCTCAAAAATACAAATACAGATGAAATTTTAAAAATAACAAAACGACAGCTGTTTTGTGATGAGAAGTAGCGCTCAATTCAATTGGTGAGCAATTTATGATAAATTTTATTTTGTTCTTTAGAAAGAGCTACATGTTTATCCTGGGTTATGTCCTGGGTTAGAAATTTTAATATAATTTACATATTTAATTATTTAAAATTATTTACAAAGAAAACTGGTGTACATTAATGTAGAACTAAGGGTTGATTAGTAAGTTAGCCTCTCCTATCTCTCCCATGGCTTTTAAATCTTCAAAGTTAAATGAATATACATGTATTTTTAAATGTATTTTTAAATGTATTAAATGTATTAAATTTTTAAATGTATTTTTAAATAACGCGTGAAATGAATTTCAAAAAATCAAATCTTATTTCTAAACAATAAAAGTTTCTGACATTTATTTCAAACAAACAGTTATTTGATATTCATTTGCTTCAGAAATGTCTTCTACTCCTAACGTGTGCTGCAAATGTAAGGAAAAGATAGAAAAGGATGCCCTCAAAGCAATGGGAAAGATATGGCACTCCGCATGTTTCCAATGTACGGTCTGTAAGAAATGTGTGGATCCGAAAGTTGTGGGCAAAAACTTTTATGAAAAGGACGGCAAACCTTACTGTGAGACAGATTTTATGAAGTTATACGACAAATGCTGTGTCTGTCAAAAGCCTATCACTGACCGCAAGACCACAGCTTTGGGCAAAAATTACCATGCCAACTGCTTCGTGTGCTCGGTCTGCAAGAAGTCGTTAGACGGACAGACATTCAATTCCGATCCACAAAACAATGTCTATTGTGTGGCCGACTATCAAAAGAAATTTGCGCCGAAATGCCATTCCTGTAATACACCGATAGTTCCAGAGGGCGACCAAAAAGAGGCGCAACGAATCCAAGTGTTCGGAAACAGTTATCACATCAACTGTTTTAAGTGCGAAGAATGCAAATCACTACTCAATAACGACACGAATCCCTGCTTTCCTTTAGGCAAACAAATTCTGTGCAAAAAGTGTTTCAAAAAGAAGAATGAAAGCAATGATTAAACACTGAAAAAAGACGTCAAAATTAATTCAAATTATATGAAAACCTCTTTCTGTTAATCTATTTTTAATACATTTATTTAAATGTTAAACATTTTTCAAATTTTGCTTAAATTAATTATAATTCAATTTTATAATAAACTGTTTTCCACTCATTTAGTGAACGCGAAGACTGTTCTGCCATTCATTTGATTCAATAATTCTGAAGAATTCAATGATTTTAAAAGGATTTCATTTTTGCGATCTTTTGAGAAAAATAATGATATATTCGAAGTCTGATTCAGAGCTACTCTTATCTGAAATTATAAATATTTTAATTAAAATTTGATTATTATTTTGAGAAAATAATTACATTTTTAATGAGTTCTTCGCCACAACTGATATATTCTCCGATAGGATTCTCCAATAGAACCGTTGCCTTTCGTTGAGATTTGCCATCAGAAGAGCACATCTCGACGTTTAAATACTTAGAAAATGGAGGTTCTATTGGATCAGTTCTCTTATTTGAGTTCTTCTCTACTGGTTTACTGACAACGCAATTGTCTAAACCATTTACTAGTTTCATAGGACTGGTACTCTTGTCTATCGTAGGACTGGTACTCTTGTCTATGGTTAGAGTGGCTTTTTGTGGCTTAGGATTAGATTGTTTTGGGCTATAATTTTAAAAAAATATAGTTTTGTTTAAGATTTCTATGAAACGAATCCAAAGACGACAGCAATTAATTCTAAATGAGTTATAATAAAACAAAATTGTGGTCACCTTTTGCTTTGGCTGACGATTACGAACTCAATATTCTGTTCTTTTATGGTTTGTTTGTCTTCAATAATTTTATTCCAACCATTAGGTACTGGCAATGTTTTGAGGGGTGCCTTAAGTGTTTTGACAATCAATTCGTTGAATAGAGAGACTACTCTTTCCAATTCTCCATTAGTCTCAGCGGAGTAATAGATAGTGACCTCATCTGAGGGCACGAGTTGTGCCTTTTTCCTCAATTTTTGTATTCTATTAATGATCTCTCGAGCGATTCCTTCGTCTTTCATTCCAGAGTCGGGTTCGACATTCAAAAGAACCAGAATATCGCCATCAGAGTCGGCCTCATATTTATCAGATAACTCTGAAGCCATATCACCGCCGAATGTGTATTGAATTCGAATATCTCCGGCCTCTAATCGATGTCCGGCCACTTTGAAATCATTTGGACTCTTTTGAAATGTCTGGAGCTCTGAATCAGACAATCCTCTGATCGCCTGAATCACTGGTTTAGACTCGTTTCTGAGGCGAAGTCCCAGTGCTTTGATGTCCGGCTCAGCCTTCAACTGGATTCCATACCTATCCTTTTCAGTGGTGACTATAATATTCCTGACATTCAATTCATTCAAAATAAATGATTGGAGTGTTTGGACATCATTTAAAATGGTCTCATCTTTGCTGACGATCACCACATCAGGCAATGGATACTTAAGTGGTAATGTCTTCCTATCTCTGAGCACTCGACCGATCTCTACAACAGTCTGCATGTGAGACACTTGTCGTTCTACCACTTCATCGATGATCTCTTCCCGAACCGGAGAATGCATTAAATAGTGGACACTTTCGGCAACTTTTTTGTCCGATATTATATTCTTTAAATTTTGATACATTAGTTCCGTTAGGAATGGAGTGAAGGGCGCCATCACTTCAATCATTGTCATCAAAACGCTGAATAGTGTGTGCAATGCCTTATTTGAGTCATCCTTTCCCTCATCGCCTTTAAGACGTTTCCTATTCATCCTAACGTACCAATTGGTCAAATTGTCCACAAATTTGATGAGTCGGGGAACCACAGTATAGAGACGATATGCTGTGCCATTAAAATAATATTACAATCAAAACAAATTGCATTATATTTATAACCATTTATTTTAATAATCAAAGCTTGAGATCAAATAAATGGTATTAAATATGAAAAGCGCTAATACTTTAAGATAAAAATACCTTTCATTTCGGTTTTAACGAATTTAACGAGACTTTGGGTGAAAGAGGAGATCCATTTGTCCATAACGTTATCCAAGTGTAACACTAATGAGTGATTGTAAACGAACTTCTCTTTTGTTTCCTTTTCGAACCATTCAATGTTCTGAACTAAGAATCGGTAAGCGTTATACCAGGGTAGGAACACATCTTTCAATACATCTTTAACCCCCTCCTCTCGGAAGCGGAGGTTCTCAGCCCTGACCACCGGAGAGTTAATCAAATAGAGTCTGAGTGCGTCGGCGCCAAACTTATTGACGACATTCATAGGGTCGGGAAAATTCTTTTTGCTTTTACTCATTTTCTGTCCATCAGATGCTAACACCAGTCCGTTAACAATCAGGTTCTTAAAGGGAGGCTTTCCAAACAGGAGTGTAGACAACACCAGCATTGTGTAAAACCAGCCCCGAGTCTGGTCAACACCTTCTGCTACAAAATCTGCGGGAAAGTTGTCTTCAAATTGTTTCTTATTCTCAAAGGGGTAGTGAGACTGAGCGTAAGGCATACTTCCACTTTCGAACCAACAGTCAAACACTTCGCTCACTCGACTCAGTACTCCTTTTCCTGTTTTGGATGGAATTTTGATCAGATCGACCACTTCTCGATGTAAATCATTAATTTTTTGTCCACTCAATTGTTCCAATTCCTCAATAGAACCGACACATATAACTTCTTCGCCGTCTTCACTCACCCAAAGTGGAATAGGTGTTCCCCAATACCTGTTCCTCGAGACGGCCCAATCGCGGGCTTCTTTCAGCCAATTTCCGAATCTTTTCTCTTTGACAAAGTCTGGCACCCAATAAGTCATTTGATTGGATTCCATAAGAGATTTAGACATTTGTTCCACTCTTATGAACCAGGAGGGAACCGCTCTATATATAAGAGGTGTCTCTGACCGCCAACAATAAGGATAACTGTGTTTTACAGTACTATTGTTTACAAGACGTCCCATATTTTTCAGGTCTTTAATAATATGCTTATCGGCGTCTTTTACAAACTCTCCCAAATAGTCTGTCACCGGTTCCGTAAACCTACAGTTGGCGTCCAGAGGACAGACTATATCTCCGTCTTTTCTAATAACGCCATTATTAAGTCCCACCCGATAATCGTCTTCACCAAAATATGGAGCGCACTGTACTATACCTGTGCCCGACTCTGAAGTTACATATGTGTCGCAACAGACAATGAAAGCACCGCTTTGTTTAAGTTTCTCGAAATATGGGAATAAAGGTTTATAAGACTTCTTCTCGAGAACCCTTCCCTTAAACTTTTCAATTACAGAGTATTCTTCTGGTTTTTTGTAGAGCGCTTCCAGACGTGATTCCATCAGAATATAAATGGCATTCGTTTTGTTGTCCTTTACTTTAACATAATCCAAGTCTGGGTGAACACAAAGCATTAGATTTGATGGTAGTGTCCACGGAGTGGTCGTCCACGCAATTAGTGATACTTCAGGCGATTCATCCAAAGGAAAGCTTACAATCACTGCCGGATCGACCACTTCTTTGTAGTTCTGTCCGCTCTCGAAGTTAGACAATGGAGTGTTACACGCACTGGAATATGGCATTACTTTAACGCCACGATATACCAGTCCTTTATTAAAGATCTGTTTGAAGACCCACCACACAGATTCCATGAATGTCGGGTAAAGAGTCTTATAGTCATTATCGAAGTCAATCCAACGACCCATTCGTGTGATTACTTCTCGCCATTCGTTGGAATATCTCATAACTATTTTACGGCACTCGTCGTTATAAGCTTTGATACCCATTTTGTGGACATCATCCGGACCTTTGATACCTAAACTCTTGTCGATTTCAAATTCTACGGGCAATCCATGACAGTCCCAACCGAACCTCCGCTCCACGTGATTGCCGCTCATGTGAGCCCATCGCGGAACGATGTCTTTGATAGTGCCGGCGAGGATATGGCCGTAATGTGGAAGTCCTGTGGCGAAAGGCGGTCCATCGAAGAAGACATATCGGGGTTTATTCTCACTTTGTTTGAGACACGTTTTAAACGCATCCAAACGCTTCCATAACTCCAATATATTCTCCTCTTCTTTGGCAAAATCTATTGTTTCTGGAACTGGTGTTACCATTGCTTTCTGTTAGAAAGATAATTATAAAGATAATAACAAATCAATTGTTTTTCGGTTTGTTTTAAATTAAATTTTAATAAATAGTTTCAAAACGGCATTTGAGGACAACATGTGTCACTCATTTTAGCACTTTTTTAAATACAAATATTGGTTTAAATAATGTATTTTTGTTATATTAAATTAGTTTAATTAAATTAATTACCTCTAATTGAGTTTATGTGGATAAGTATTAAATTAACTATAAATAAATTAGACTGAAATCAAACCGAAGTCATCATTAAATTGAATTAAATAATTTAATGACTGCTTATAAATGGTTTGGTTTTATCAAAGATCGGATACAAAATAAATTATGTGTAAAATATTATAGTATTGCGTCAGTAAAGGGGAACACATTTTTCTGGTGAAACAATACTGCAATCAGTCATTCATTCACACAATTATTGTTGAATTGAAAGATTGAACTGAATATGAATATAAGAGTTGGTTGCTAAGAATAATTGTACCAACCATCTCTTATAATCATTTGTCAAATCTTGATTCATTGTGGCAAACATTGAGCATTGACATTTTATACAGCTATTTAATATTTAGCACCGGTCAGGATTCCAAACTCAGGAACTTAGGGCTTTGATTCGATTAGAATTTATAATGATAATTTTAAATTACATCTATTCATGAGTTACCACCCTTTTTGATCAAGAGTATATCTAAACTGATTTAATCAGAATTTATTAATGTAGTATTAGAAGAGATCTAAATTAGTGATTACTAAAGGATGGATTGATTACAGATCCCGGATTACTCGGAATACAATTCTTCTAGTTACCTAAAGTTTAATATTTTATGAAATTTTAACAATATTTTTGATTCAATATAAGCTACCAAGGTTATTCTTGGGAAATTCTAATTATTAATTCAATAGAATATTTAATTGAAAATAAAATTACCATTAAAAGTATTAAGAGTATAAACTAAGAGTGGTATCGTCTCAGTTAAAGAAAGATTAATTAATCGATATCTGAATGAATTAGTTGTATAAAAATAGTTTATAAACCTGTAATCAAAACGAGAGAAAAATATTGAATTTGATTTATCCCTGAAAATGCATTTAACGATTTGAGCACTGATTGGTTGATTAAAAGTGAAATGTGGCACAAATACAATCATATGAGTCGACAACTCATTACAAACACACAAACATTGGCTGCGAATAACAGTATTAGAGTTAAACATTGAAGACATCAATAAATAGATTTGAAATATATTTAAAATATATTTAAAAATCAATTGACTTTAATTGAAAACTTGCATTCATTTGATTCCATAACTAAACACTATATTAACTGAACGTAAGTTTAAAATTTTAAATTTAATTCAATTAAATTTAGAGTCCATTTGAGAGCTCTTCGCAAAAGTTTTATTGAAATCAGTTTTTGTTTTGTCTTTGAATTCAATATTGAAATCAATTTATTGATTATCTATTTTTCTTGAAGTGTAGAGAAAATGTTGGACTTCTTTGTGATATTCAGCAAATCTGGAATAGTATTGTTCGCAACCGTTAACCAAACCATTAATGGAATCAATGGATATATCAATAAACTGATCAAAAATGTGATTCTTGAGGACAGAATGGAGACATTCAGTGCCGATACGGTCGCACTTCAGTATCGATTGGACAATGAGTTTGAGTTAGTGTTTGTGGTGGGCTATCAAAAAATGCTGACCCTTTCATATGTGGACAAATTCTTAGAACAAATCCAATTGGCGTTCAGAGACAAATTCAATGACTATGACCTCAGAAGAGTGTTAATGATGGCCAACACTTGTGGAACCGATAGAAGAGTTGATACAAAAAATAATTTAAATACTTTGTTATCCATTAATTGTAATGTTATTCACTTCGAATCGGAGTTTAAAAAGATTTATGAAATTTGTTATAAAATGCAATCAAATCAAAGCCATAACGAAATGAAGACTTATGAACAGTCCTCCAAATCTAAGAAAACCGTCGCCTCAATGATTATTCAGCCCTCCAATGCTGTCTCTCAGCCTAAAGAGGAAGCGGTTGTTAAGCCATCGGTCGCTAAGGATGTCAGCAAAAGTAATGGTCAGACCAATACTCAAACGGATATTATGAAAAAGTTGTCACAAATGGCCGCAAAGAACTCAACGTCACCCAAACCTAAGAAAGTGGTTAAGAAAGAGCCGTCAAAGAAAGAAAAAGGCAAAAGAGTTTGGGAATTGGGAGGAAAAAATGACCAGAATTTGGATTTCAGCAAAAAAATGGACGAATCGGACAATAATGGCGTGAATTCCTCTTCTGTGGCCAAAAATGTTGCCAACGCTGAAGATATGGCTAATTATGAGACCATCGATATGCAGCCCGACCTCGAATTTGATGTCGAAGAGGAGGAAGAAGAAGACAATGAAGAAGAGCTGAAGTCCTCTAAACCTAAGTCTTCAATATTTGGATCGTTTTTAAATACTTTCAAATACAACAAAGCGTTAACTTTGGCTGATTTGGAACCAATTCTGAGTCAATTAAAGGATCATTTGATCGCTAAAAACGTTGCCTCAGAAATAGCGACCAAATTGTGTGAAAGTGTGGCCACAAAACTGGAGGGACAACAGGTTAACACTTGGATTGGACTGAAAAGCTTTGTTCGTAACGCACTCGAAGACTCTATTCTTCGAATTCTGAGCCCAAACCGAAACATAAATATATTGCGTGACGTAAGGGCTAAGTCGTCGCCGTATAGTATTGTCTTCTGTGGCGTTAATGGCGTCGGAAAGTCTACAAATTTGGCAAAAATCGCTAATTGGCTGATCGTAAACGATGTGCGAGTGCTGGTCATTGCTTGCGATACATTCAGAGCCGGTGCTATCGAACAGCTCCGCACTCACATAACAGCGCTGAAGAATATACACGAAAAGGACGGCAATTCAAAGATAGATTTGTTTGAAAAGGGTTACGGAAAAGACAGCGCTGCCATCGCTATGGAGGGCATAAACTATGCGCGAACTGCGGGATACAAGTGCTGTCTGGTGGACACCGCCGGAAGAATGCAGGGAAACGAACCTCTGATGAAACAGTTGGCAAAACTGATTAAAATCAATGAACCGGATCTGACTCTTTTCGTGGGCGAAGCACTCGTTGGCAACGAAGCTGTGGATCAACTCATGAATTTCAATCGTTCGCTACTCGACAACGGATGTCGTGGAGTGACATCCAATTCTTCGGCTATCAATGGAATTGTTTTGACAAAGTTTGACACAATTGACGATCAGGTGGGGGCCGCCATATCTATGACTTATATAACTGGACAGCCGATTGTGTTCGTCGGCGTCGGACAAACTTATCGCGATTTAAAGCAATTGAATGCGAAAGCAGTGGTCAAGGCTTTGATGAAATAACGTCTGAATTAATATTCTGTTCATTTGTCTTATGTTTATCTTTTTTAAAGAATTTCTCATTTATTTGATTAAAGAATTTATAACTAATTATTATAATATCTTATGACTGGACTCGTGTTTAGCCACTCGTTAATAGGTTTTTCTTATACCTATTAATAAGCTTTAAGGTATGGCATAATAGACTCGTTCATCAAAATGATGTTAACTATTGTTTAAAGTGTTTTGTCCATAGTTTGGACTCTGGAGACAATTAGGAACAGGAGTTTTGTCTACTATTGTGTAATGCAGTCAAATACAAGACTTGCGCACAAAAAAGCATATGTTTTGAATGCAGTCAAACATTTGCTTTAATGTAAATAATATTTTATTTTATTTGTTATTAATTTTAAACAAATAGAAATATATTTTCAATTTTACAAGTATTGAATTGTGATAAATCAATCATTCAATTTAACCATGATCATTTAAAGCAATCCAAAGCCAGACTAAATAAGAGCACAAATTTTGATATTTTACTTTTGGAGTAAAAAATGAATATTTTTGTGTCTATTGTTTACAATTCAAAGAGTTTTAAATCGATTGTATTCTAGTCTTAAACTATTATTTATGGCATTTTCTAACCATTTATGGCAATCAAGTCTTCAGATTTAATGATGTCTTCAAAGAATATCAGTAATGAAGTGAATCACTGCAGACACGGGTCGTTGACTTCATCGTATGGATGGACAGTTCAGTTCTTGTTGGCGGCCATTGCCTTCGCTTGTCTTATAGGTACTACTCTTGAGTGGAAGTGTTTGCCATTAATTTCTATTAATTGATTGATTAGTAAAACGGTTTTGTGAGCCGAAGCGGTACCGGCGCTCTTGGATTATATGGCTGTTCGACACATCCAAACAGGGATTCGGTGCTATTGTTGTCCACTTTTCTAATATAATGTTGGCTGAACTGGTCGAAGGTCAAGACCCCTGCACTCTGTAAGCCACTGTTTTTGCCATTTAATGTTAATTTGATTTATTTGTTGTTAAGATATATAATCAGTTTTCTGTTGGACTCATCCATTGGTTTACTTTTATTATGGCTTTTGATTCGTTTAATCGAATGGATAGCCATTCGCTATAATTACCGGTATTTGGTTTTCGGTGAATATGGAAAACCTAAACCTGTGCTCAAGTATTGGTTAATACAATGTTTGGCATATATTGTGATTGTCTTAATCGAGAAGTTAGTCATAACTGTATTATTACAGTTCGGGTTTTGGTTTCACATCCGAGCACTGCTTCTGTGGCCGATCTCTAAGTTTTTGAACCGACAAATGGAGATATTTATTGTTATTCTTGTGATTCCATTCTTCGTAAATGTTCTAATGTTTTGGGTGACCGACAACTTCCTTATAATGCATCGGAACAGACAGTTAAAGCACACCACCTGTCAAAGTGATGTAATATTAGCATTCGCTCAGTCGGACACTCATCCGACGCAACAAAATGAAGACAATTGTCATAATAGTGACGACGACGCGGAACTCATTGACATTAGTTTCGAACCCGAATCTCCTGATAACCAAAATATCCTTTAATTTAATTACAAATGTTTTACTCATTTTTCATGTATTTAAGTATTTAATTATTATTTATTTAATTCCAGAATTTGTTTAAGAGTTTATTAATTAGATTTCTAATCATTTTTATTATATTTTTATATCCATTTCTCAAATATTCTGTGTTAGCCTTTGTTTTCAAATCAATTAATAGTTTTTATTTCTATTTTAATCACAATTTGAATCTCATTCCAAAGATTTGTTTTATTTTTATTTAATTAATTATTTGTTCGCTTTTCAAATGAATATTTAAAGTTTTAATAAAAATAAAAGTATTTTATCCAAAATATTTGTTACTTCACTTGTGTTCAAATAAACGAATCGAACCAATAGAGAGGATTAATTAATGCCCTGATCATTGTGCTCTTGTTTGACTAATTTTTAATCGATTCATTTTAATTAAATTCATTGATATTATAATTGAGTTTAATTCATGAAATTTATTATTAATTTCTTCAAATGTTTAATTAGAAGATAAGTGTTATCTCATATGTTGTCTGAATTGATCCAACTTAGAGGTCAAGTGGAATATTCATCATTCTTATTGTTTTTGAGTTGAATGAAGTACTGATAACTAGTCCTGCAATCTATCGAACTTATATCGAGTATAAACATGTATTCATTTGGTGTCTAATCGTATGTAAACACAAGTCATGTGATAATAGGTTCACATTATTGGCTGATCTCATGTCAGAAGTGAATAAAAGACTACAAATCAACAAAACTAAACGAAGAATATATGAGTAAAAAAGTATTTTCTTATAAAAGTTGACATTTTTTTAGTAAAATTCAAATTAATTTGAAATCAAAATGTTTGAGTCAAGTAGTGATAAGCGGAGTGAAAGAGTTAAACGTTATATTCAAAGATTAAAACAAAATATGGACTTAACCGCTGATTATAGTCTTCTAATGATATTGTGTGGCAGAAAGCTTTTTGGTCTAGCACAGATTTTACGCCACTCACCTAACCCGGAGATAACTGCAGCCGTGAGAATGTAAGTTAAATGTTTAAATCAGGGATGCGCAAGCTCGGTCGGCCTAGGGGGTATAGGCCTCAGTTTTGCCTCAAATCCTAGAGGGTATGAGGAGGTAACAATGTAGCTTTTCGCCGAAAGTGGCCATTTTCGGCTAAATAACCGTTAAATCAGGTAGATAAAGGCTTAATCTTCCTTAAATAGGCCTAATTATTGAATAAAGCCTGGTTATTTTCGGTAAAACAGTAAAAAAGAGCAAAATGGCTTTTACCCGTTTATCCTGTTTTTCTTGAGGGGACCTACCAAATCTTAAGCCTAAGGGGGGATTTTACAAAATTTATGGCTCTAGGGGGGTTTCTGACCACCCTTGCCCATCCCTGGTTTAAATTTTATTTTTATTTATCCGGAATTTAATTATTCATATTTTAGGAGTTTTGACACATTTCTTAATGGTTTTGCTAATATTTTTGGTCAAATCTTTAATGAAGAACTCCCTATAATTCCAGCGAATAATCAATTATTTTTGAATCCTGGTATTTACCAGAAGGCTTTAGAAGACTTGGAAATGGAGATACAGTCACTGCATATAATGACTCAAACTTCGCGAAGTGCGGACCTTCACAATAGTCCTCATCAGTCAGTTTTTTAATTAATTCCAAATAAATTAAAATTAAATTAATTTTAACCCAATTTTTAACTATAGAATGGATTATATTCTTTTAGCAAATTTGGCACAACTGTTGGCAGAGTTTATGTCCAATAATGGGCTCATTACTATTGACCCCGAAATTGAAGAGATCGGACTAATGGCACAAAACGGTTCATCTATGACGTAGTGAAGGTCTGGCTCCGTCTGCCGCGACCGCCCGAAAGTCTTGAGAAGAAATTGGCTCTAAAACAACAATAGATATAATTTTTAGATACTGTTATCAAAATTGAATTTTAAATTAAATTTTTGGTTTAATTGACCCAAAATTTTGGAAATTGAATCATAGGTTTCAGTCAATTATTATTTAAATCAATCGATTGTTTCTTTAAAAATAGGTTTTAAAAAATTATATTCATTTTTAGTATTTTTCAAATTCCAGTGGATTTAAATTTAAAATTGTTTTTCTCCGAACATATAAAGCACTGCATTAAACAGAATTAATTTTGAATTTAAACATTTGTTTGATTGAAACGGATTGATAATAGAGTCCGAATAAACTTTTTTACATTTAATCCATTTTTAATGAACTCATTATTTGTCTATTTGTATAAAATTAGATTTCGAATGATCTCTAACTTCCAAATAATTGAAATTATTTTTATTTACAAATCTATAAATTATAGGAAAATATTCAAAAAATTTGTTAAATAAGTAATCAATTTATTTGTTGAGATTTAATTCGTTTCTACATTAAAATCAATCAATTAATGAAAGACAACAACAAATTTCTAAATAAAATTATATTTTTGGCCAAACATTCGATTAAATGCCATTAAAATTATCAAATTTAGTGCTAAAAGTAATGGATTACTGATGAAAAACAGAACAATTATCTATCCTTTTAAAGACATCCATTGATTTATATTAAATACAGAAAAAGTGGTTTTTCGCCGCTCTTTGAGAGCTAAAACACATCTGAAGAAAGTTATGAAACAAAAGTATCGATAATTTTAAATCAATTAATTTAAAAGTGATTTACAAAAAAAGAGCCGAAAAAGAGTAGATTATTAGCAAAAAATGAAATTAAAGTCAAACATAATATAAAATATAAAATGTTTTTGAGTTTTGTTTCAAATAATTAGCACAGAATTGAAATATCTATGAATTGTTTGAGAAAACAATTGATTAAATGCTCGAAATATTGTTTACAGACAACGACTTGTATTGTCTTTGGTTTGGAACATATATGAAGGCTCAGAGAAGAATATCTGTTCGGCTTTCTTGTAGAACGTGTGCACCCGATCTATAACTTCGGTCTTCTTCTCCATTATGATGCAGGAGAGGGCGTGGAGGCCGTCCATCGCGTCTCTTATCCTTTTGTGCATCGCTCGGAACTGATTGACAATCGCTTGCATTCTTTCATTAGAGGACTCGTCTTTGATTTGGAGCTCATTCTCTTCATCGTAAAGACTATTGATATAACCGATCAAATCGGGAACGTTTTGGATGAATGGCAGCGACGGCAGGAACTTCTGGGGCTCGATATCTGTCATGTGGTGAAACATTTCAATAATAATAGCGAGTCTGTACTCAATCAAAATCAGATCCGATAAGAGTTTTTCGTAGGACTCGTAAATCGATTTCATATCCGAACATATTTTCGACTCTATTTCACACATAAATGATATAACTTTTGCCAACTTTTCGTCCAATAAATAACAATAATCTAATGGCAAACCATCCGAAGAACTACTCTTAGATGTGGTGTTAGTATTGAAATAACTATTATTAGACTTATTGTTAGTATTGTTAGAGTTGTCGCTAAATTGATGGCAATTAATGGAACCGATAAGCAATTGGTCGAACTCTCGTCTCACGTTCTGAACGCCCGACAAATCCATTTGTGTCTTATGTGAGAAGCCGTTGTGTTCTTTGATATAGTTATCGATAGCGACGGCAAACAAATCGTTGGTACACTTGAGGGCATCGCTTAACTCTAATTTGTCTAAACGTGAAGAATATATACTTAAACTCGACTGATATGAGTCTTGAAATCTATTCAAATATGGGATAATTATGTCCGGATCCGTGTCGTACTCGTCCTCATCGTCTGACTCCACAATTGTCTCATTGCGAGTGCCATTCGATGATACTTCTGGTGGTGAGTCACAGATCATTGCTTCCTCTGAGTCGATGTCCGAGAGTTTATGTCTTTGATTATTATCCGAATCGGAGTTAACTTTTGATGATTTCGTCTGAAGTAATGATTGTTGTGTTTGTAAATGATTTGTGGACTGACTTTGCGATGACTGTGACTCCGATTGTGATAATAATGACATTTCATCTAATTTTCGTTTGGGAACCGTTGACTCGTACTCAAAGTCTTCGTGAGATCTTTTATTACTCATTATTTTAGCGGTTAAGACATGAATACAATTGAAATAAATATTAAATAAATTAAAACAAATATTTAATCGTTTGTTGTTTTGTGAGAGCTTTGCGTTCACTGAAACTCAATAACAAACAGACAGACAAACACTCAATACTTTAAATGCTTTCCAAATATAATGTATGAGTTTTAAGGCTTTTTTAAATCCAACCAAACATTTATTTAAACTCTAATTATTTAATTTTAGTGAATTTCTTTTATTATAAATAAATCGAGCATGCTAAAATGAGTTTGGTTTGGAAATTAAGTCATTCAGTGTTTAATTTTGATAACAAGGTTAAATTATTTTATTGAGGGTATAAATTTTAAATATAGTCCTAACGATATATTTTATGTGTAGAGATATTCTATTTTAGATTCTCAATGTTTCTTTATTTTTGATGTCCCTCTCTCTACTAGATCTTCAACAAATCAGAACAAATTCCAAGAATAGTTGGTTAATAATAATGTTTATTTGATTTATAAAACACATGTTTTATCTGTCAAGGTAGTGTGACAAAAGAAATATTATCTTGATTAATTATTTTTTAATTAGATAAATTAACAAAATAATTTAAGAATGCACTAAAAAACTAACAAAATTCAAAATTGATGGTCAAATTTAAATGGTCAGATTTAGCATGAATCATAAGCATCATTATGATTCGAAAAATGCCGAAAAGTTTAACTTTGACATTGAAAGAACAAGGTGTATTTATTAAAAATTGATATTCAATAGACTCATATGATTTGTCTAAAATGCAAGCCTTGTATTGACGTAATATTGAGTGTATTAAGTGTTTATTGCATCACAAGTTGTCATTTTGTACTAAAGCAAAGTGCAATAGTGCAAGTGCACTTTGTGATCACTAGAACTTATAAACTCAAATAAATTCCTAATTTAATTTGTGTTGTTGTGCGCTAAAAGTTGAAAGTATAAATAATCAGTGTGAGGAATATGAGCTATCTCATTTGCTATTTGAATAATTTAAGTCAATATTTTGAGTGAAAATTTCTGTTCATTTAATCAGAGTTTAAGTATATCTGAATTTTTGTGCTGAAAAGTGACAAAACTTAACGATTATTTTCAATGCCATTAATAATAATTAGTTGTCTTTAATAAACTGAAAAATTACTCAATTCTTGTACTTTAAGTGTATTCACAAGACTTTTAAAGTGTAGTTTTAATGGGAAAAAGTGGAGCAAAACCTAAATATTTTGAAAAGTTTTGTTTCTTTTAATAGTTTTAGTGAAGTATTTGTTTAATTGAGTAATAAATTATCATTTATTTGATGAGAAAATTGTATCCGAGATCTAAATATTTATATATCCGTTCACTTGGAGTGTCTTTGCATGAAGTAATGACATCTGAGACCAGTTTGAAAGACAATACCAGTAGTGATGAAGTGTTGACAAATTCAAGGTCTGATCAAATAAACTGATATTTTGTTTCAAAATTTCTCACTTTTTAATCGTAATATTTATTTAAATATTATCTCAAATATAACTAAAATTAATTAAATTCACTGAATATTAAACGTTAGTAAAGCAAACAAATTGATTGAAAGCATCAGTTAATCAATAAATGGATTAATTGATTGTTTGTGTAATTAATTGATATTAAAAATAGTGTTTTAGTTATGATTAATAGAGTATTAGTGTTATTACGGAGCGTTTCGCTCATCAATTATTGCATTTCTCATTTTACTCATTCTTATCGTCGAATCAAAAGCCGTTTCAACACTTGGTTCCGATGGCGGCCAACATCTGCCCGAGAATTGGATACCGCAGAGAATAGAGTGCTTTCCTGTAAATTGATATTTCAATTATTTGTACCAAATTTTTAATTAATTTCTAATTTAATTTCCGGTTTAGTTCTCAGAAATCAATTTAACACATATTTTGTGGATATCGGTAGCGGTTGGGGTCTCGAAAATAATAAAGTCTGGACTCTGGAAATGCCGTCCAAATCGGAAATCGATGAGAATCTGAACGAAAGCCCGAAAACTCCTTTAGTACTAATACACGGTTTTGCGTCAGCCGTCGGTCTCTGGGCTTTGAATTTGGATTCGCTTTCAAATACAAACCGAAGAATATATGCCTTCGATTTGTTGGGTTTCGGCAAAAGTTCGCGACCGATGTTTGACACCTCAGAGAGCGCTGAACTCGAACTGACGGATAGTATAGAGCGGTGGCGCTCCAAAGTAGGGCTCAACGAAAAGTTCATTCTTTTAGGCCATTCTTTTGGTGCATATTTGGCCTCTTCATATGCCTTACAATATCCGGAACGTGTCTCACACCTGATATTAGCTGATCCGTGGGGTATGCCTTCCCAACAAATGAACCAACAGCTCAATCAACATAATTATCCCCGACCTCTGTGGGTAAAAATGGTGGCAAAAATGATATCAATGTTCACTCCGTTGGCCGGACTGAGAGCCGCCGGTCCCTGGGGTCCAAAACTGATCTATAAATTAAGGCCTGACCTCAGAAAAAAATTTGAGAAATTAGCCGGAGAGGGAAATGCCGAGTGCTTTCTTGAATATATCTATCACTGTAACGCACAGCACAATCCCAGCGGAGAAATAGCTTTCAAATCATTATCAACAGGACTGGGATGGGCTCGAAATCCAATGATTGACAGAATAACGGAACTGCACCCAAATATTGACATTACTTTTATATATGGCTCCCGATCTTGGATTGATAGACAGCCCGGCTTTCAAACCAAATATCTATTGGGAGACAGAGTGACAGTTGAAGTGATTCAGGGCTCCGGACATCATGTCTACGCCGATAAACACGAAGAGTTCAATGAAATAGTATCCAAAGTCTGTAATTTAGTCGAAACCAAACAAAACCCTGTCTTAGATTCAGCTGAAGACGAAGATATGGTCCAACCTTTGATTGATTGACACGTTTTTAAGAAATTTAATTATAATTTTTGTTTAAATTATAAATAATTTACTAAACAATCATAAAATCATTATTTTGTTATTTCATTGAAAAAGTTTTATCTCAAATCTAATGTTCAATATTTACGCCAAAAATGTTTTATTATTTAGTAATTTATTGATTTTTATTTGATTTTAATTGAAAATTTCAAAAGGAGTCCTATTTTTTTTAACACAGAATTAAAATTAAATACTATTATCTAAGAATTCATTTAAGAGTAAATTTTGGTTCAATTTAGACTTAAACGAGATTTTTAGCCAATTATTAATAGATTAAAAATTAGGAAAAACATTCCGAAAATGAAATTTAACTAATTTTTAAACTTTTTTCCCTTAACTTAAAATACATTGAAATTGATTTATATTTTTAAAATATTTATTAGAATTTATTTGAAATAATTTGTTAGATCTTCAGATAATTTGTGAATTTATTGATTAAAATGTTGAGAATTTGATTCTAAAAATAAATTAAATGATTACCGAAATAATAATTTTAAAACTAAATCATTAAAACTACAAAAAATTGTATTTTTTTAAGGAAATAATTTCATAAATTTTGAAATAATTGAGAAAACAATCGCCGATTTGTTTGAAATAAAAAAACAAATGAATAACAACTTTAAATACAATTTAAATCAACGAAAAGACCTAAAATTTATAAAATTTCAACCGAAAAGTTTTTCCTCACAATTCTCTGATTCAATGAGAGAGGAGTTAAATAAAATTGTGGTTCAAATCAATGACTAGTAATGCTTTCATTGAACATTTAGCACTTTTTTGACGGCCATAACCACATCACTGCTTTGTGGGAGGGCTAGAATTTCCAGTGATTTTGTATATGGCATCGGAACGTCAGCACCGGATACACGAACTACTGGTGCGTCCAAATAGTCGAACGCTGGACCTAATTATTGATTAGAATTGAATTAAGTCATATCCTATCGAAAGATCATTTAAAATGCATTACTTTCAATAATTCGGGCGCAAATCTCAGCGCCGATACCACTTGAAGGCCATCCGCCCTCTACTGTCACCAAATGATTGGTTTTCATAACCGATCGAATAATAGTTTCCTCGTCTAAAGGTCTTAATGTTCTTAAATTTATGACTTCGGCTTCAATGCCAGAAGAGGCTAATTCTTGTGCGGCCTCCAGACATGTGCCCACGGCTTTAGAGTGAGCCACTAATGTTATTCTATCGCCGGCCCTCTCTATCTTTGCCTTTCCGATCGGTAATACAAAGTCTTTAGATTTGGCCTCTTCTGACACTTCAAATGGCAGTCCATAAAGTAATTCATTTTCGAGGAACACGACGGGGTCGGGATCTCTTATGGCGGCCTTCATAAGACCCCTACAGTCTTCTGCAGAATAGGGAGATATAACTTTAAGACCGGGACAGTGTGCATACCAGGCACCGTAGCACTGAGAGTGTTGTGCAGCCACTCCCGATGCCGCCCCATTAGGACCTCTAAATACAATAGGAACCGCTACCTATTGGACAGACATTTGAACTGTTAATAAAAAGTTATTTTTAGAGGTTTAGTTGACATACAGTTCCAGCGGACATATAGTATGTCTTTGCGGCCGAATTAATGATCTGATCGATGGCTTGCATCGCAAAGTTGAATGTCATGAACTCACAGATGGGTCGCAGACCAGCCTTTAACACATAATCAGTAAATAAGAGACAAAATCATTAAAATTCAGTGCAAACCATTGCAGAGCCGACAGCAATGCCTGCGAACCCTATTTCGGTGATAGGAGTGTCGATAACCCGTTTGTCGCCCCACTTCTTCCAGAGCCCTCTACTTATCTTATAGGCGCCATCATATTGAGCCACTTCTTCGCCTAATAAGAACACAGTTTCATCCCTTTCCATCTCTTCATCCATTGCACTGTTGAGGGCATCCCTAACCGTCATCTGATCGGACAATACGTTTGAGGTAAGATTGAAATCAATGGCAGAGAAAATTCTTGAATACCTGTGCTTTCATTGCATTAGTTGTCGATATATTTCTTTGAGTTTTAATAAATTTATTTATTAATGAAATTGAATTCAAATTTCGTGAAAACATTTTTATAGACATTTTAATAGATGTTTGAAATGATCTCAAATTAATTAAAGTATAATAGAATCAAATTCACAACCAATTAATTAATTAAAATAATTTGTTTCCTAATTATTAAATGAGTATAAAATTAATTTTGATTTAATTTTAGATTAGATTTGAGTGAAATCAGAGCCAAATGTTTGAAGCGTTCAAAACAATAAACACTTGACTTTTATATGCTTTAAACGAAGAGAACGACATCTCCACGTTATTTCATGTATTAAAAAGTTCACTGATTTCTAGGTAACAAATAAGTTGTTAACCTCAATTTAAATTGTTACTAAAATGATTATTTTAAAAATTTTAAACTTAAATAATTAAGTTCTAAAAGTTGATTGAAATATAATAAATATTTATTAAATATTTGTTTGTTTCTCATTGAAAATATGAGTTGAATTTAATGTTTGTTTTATTGTATTGAGATATTGTTTGCTTTAAAATGTTTGCCACACTTTTGCATCAATAGATGTCACTAAAAGATCAAAGAAAGTCAAAGTTTGAATCAGTCGATAGATTATTGATTGGGTGACCTACACATTGGGTACAACAGTTTTCACTCAATTATTTTACTCGTAAACTCCTTAATTAAGCAAGACACATTTATCTGTTAAACAAGACAATTTTATAGTTTATTAAAATGTTCCTATTTTTTGGCAAAATTAAGATTTCTTTTAGTAATCGTTTTATTGATTTCAAAGTTTCACAATTTGAATGAAATTGGAGTAAAATATAAATTGATTGTCGTATTTGATGGATAAGAGTGAAGAGTTTCAAAGTTGACTCTCACCTTCAATGAGAACTCCTGGAAAATCCTTGACTTTTTGAAAAACTTGTTTAACATAAGAGTGGTTTGTGAGACATCTGTTAGAAATGGCGTGAAGACTAATAGTAAAAAGTATTGAATTGTTATATAATTGAGTGGAGAGGACAGCACTGGTCTCATATCGTTTAAAGCGGTGAACTTGTCTTCCAATAGGGCTCTAAATTCAGTGACATTTTTGTGACATTGAATACGAGCCGACGTTAACACACTTTCTATTGGATTATCCGAAAGCGTGTATTACTTCCCGATTGAACTGAGATTTTTGATAATTAAAATCAATTTTAATTAAACCTTAATTTAATTTATACTTAAGGTATGAATATTTGATTAATTATTTGAATGTTTTTTCATTAGTTTTAATTGAAATTAGATTTTTGTTTCAAATAATTTCGTAATACTTACAAAACACTAATTTATTGATAACTTGTGTTATCTTTAGATAAAAGATTGTCTGAAGAACTCGTGACTATTGAAAAGCGAAAGAATGGTTCAAAAGTCGGTGGAACAGGACAGCTGTGAATACGGTTCGGGAAAATTCTATGCCCTGTGCGGTGTCGGAGGAATCCTTTCCTGTGGTATCACTCATACGGCGCTCACACCTCTCGATTTGGTTAAGTGTCGAATACAAGTGGATCCGGGAAAGTATAGGGGAATCTTCAGTGGCTTCTCTCTAACACTCAAAGAGGAAGGCATTAGAGGACTGGGCAGAGGATGGGCGCCGACAGCTTTCGGATATTCTATGCAAGGATTAGGAAAATTCGGTTTTTATGAGGTGTTTAAGAAGGTATACGCCGGCGCTCTCGGAGAGGAAAATGCATACGTGTATCGAACCGGACTATATTTGGCCGCCAGTGCTTCGGCTGAGTTCTTCGCTGACATTCTGTTGTGTCCAATGGAAGCGTGTAAAGTGAGGACTCAGACTCAAGCGGGATGTCACCCACACTTGAGAGTTGTCGCTCCAATGATTATGAAGAATGAAGGGTTGGGAGGCTTTTATAAAGGTATTGTTCCCCTTTGGAGTCGACAGATCCCGTACACAATGATGAAATTCGCGTGTTTTGAGAAAACCGTTGAATTACTCTACAAACATGTCGTTCCCAAACCTAGAGATCAGTGTAATAAAGCCGAACAGTTGACCGTTACGTTCGCCGCCGGATATATCGGTAATTTATGGCCACTATTTTAATTGCAATCCTTTAAAACAATTGTTTTGTTTGTTTGATAGCCGGTGTCTTCTGCGCTATTGTCTCACATCCAGCGGACACAGTCGTATCGAAGCTTAATCAGGATAAAGGCAGTAGTGCCGGTCAAGTGCTCAAAAAGTTGGGATTTGTCGGTAAGAATGGAATGAATTCTAATTTAAATGATTTGATTTGAAATACACGACAATTAAGTCTCAATTAGTGGTCAATACTCTTGAGATGAGTCATTACGTGTTATATTAAACAATAATTAACTCTTTTTTACGATATTATCATATTTTGGATAATATTTTATTAGTTTTTATTGACATTTATTTTCTATTATATAATTTAAATACTAATTAAATGTTATTTATATTGAATAACCCTTTTTAATGATGTGCACAGGTATGTGGAAAGGATTAACGCCCAGAATCATAATGATCGGTACTCTGACGGCACTGCAGTGGTTCATCTATGACGCAGTGAAGGTCTGGCTCCGTCTGCCGCGACCGCCACCGCCCGAAATGCCCGAAAGTCTTAAGAAGAAATTGGCTCTAAAACAACAATAGATATAATTTTTAGATACTGTTATCAAAATTGAATTTTAAATTAAATTTTTGGTTTAATTGACCCAAAATTTTGGAAATTGAATCATAGGTTTCAGTCAATTATTATTTAAATCAAACGATTGTTTCTTTAAAAATAGGTTTTAAAAAATTATATTCATTTTTAGTATTTTTCAAATTCCAGTGGATTTAAATTTAAAATTGTTTTTCTCCGAACATATAAAGCACTGCATTAAAACAGAATTAATTTTGAATTTAAACATTTGTTTGATTGAAACGGATCTCCATTTGATAATAGAGTCCGAATCGCTTTTTAGACAATAACTGTATTCAAGAGTTCGAAGATTAAAATATTATCGTTGAAAATGGTTTGGATTTTTTAATCACTTGTACTTTCTTCAAATGTTTGATTAGAAGATAAGTGTTATCTTCTGTTGTCTGAGTTGACCCAACTTAGAGGTTAAGTGGAATATTCAATGGGATTATCAGTTAAAGTATAGCAATGATTGACAGTTAATTGAATTATTAATTTAATTCAATAAATTGTTTTAAATTAAATGCTTTCAAACTTGAAATCAGATTTAAATATCTTAAGGAAAAGGAGGCCAACAAATGTGTTGGTGGGCTGTGTTTGTGTGAAGACAGATGTCGTGTGAGGCGGTGCTCATAGCGGCTCATCGAAAAATTTCTGCCATCAGCGGAGGGAAATCGATATGAAGTCGATGTCTCACACTTTCGTATATTAACTAATGTTTTATATTCTAGACTACAGTTGTGTTTGCAATGGATTTGAAAATTTTAAATAAGAGACAAATTTTTTAATTATGCGTCGATTAAAATGTGAGCTCAAACTCAAAAGAGTTATTAAATAAATATATTTATTTGTTGAGTGATTTGTTTGTTAAGCTATACTACTATCGGACCACCATTTTTATCGGCCGCCGTTTTGATCCCCTCTAACGTCCATTTTTATCTCTAATATTCTACAATAATTGTCATATAAGTCAATATTTGTTCAAAATTTATTCTAGTAAACGGTAATTCAAGTCCACACAGGTCGCTAAGAAAGGTGATTCCGATTATTTAATTTTATATATTTATTGTTAACTATATATCTATATATTTCTCTATAGATATATATACTGAATATATGCTAAATGTATATATATGTGCACAATATATATCTATATATATTG
>LBFM01004872.1:0-24791 GCA_000988765.1 Achipteria coleoptrata | reverse complement strand
TAGCAGTTTCTATACTGTCGAATGTAGCAGTGATCTCTACAATATCTTGTTTATCCTGACCATATTGAACGAATATATTAAGTTCGCTATCAGCCGACTTGTTTATAAAATAGCTACCCTTCCTTAAATCTAACGACGCATTCACTTCCTGTAGAGGGCCAAAAGCAGATAAGTTAATTCTATCATCGCTCCCGAGAAATCTAGAAAGAGAGGCAATATACTGACCGGATGCTATGAATTGCATTTTAAATTTATAATCAAAATTAAAATATTCAGCTATAGGGGCTTATTGAGCGTCTAGAAATAGTTCAGGTTTTTCGTCTTGTTGTTGAGCGAAAAGAAGGTCCTGGCTACACCGCAGAGTCAGCGGGATTTATGGAACGGGTCTGACAAATGCGATGCACAGCGACTGAGTTGCCTGGGCGGGATCGTCCTGAAAAGCGATTTGCTGCATGGCGTCAATATGAATCTCAGGCCAATCGTGACGGACACTTCCGAACCTCTCTGCATCACAAGAAACACCGAGTCTGCCAACTAGCAATGTACCCTGACGTTTGATTTGTTCAAATTCGAGGTGTACGTTGTAGACGTTGGGGTGTGTATCAGTGTTCCAGCGGGTGATGATTTGAGGTCGTGATGGTGCGTAGAACGTCAGCCACTGCGCCAGATATTCACCGCCGACATAGGTTAACGGAGTACCGTAACGCTTGTACCATATCCGTTCCACCTCATGGCTGAAAGGGATGATTCCGCTCCTTTTTTGTCCGGCATTCCCTATATTTGCATGCATCACGCCCGCATAGCCGGAAATGACCAGTACAGCTATAGCAGTCAGCACCACGAAGGAACTGCGCAAGGGGAGTGGTGGTTCCTGCTGAACACAACAGACCATCAGGGCCGGTGCTAGAATGAAAAATGGCTGCAGCCATTCCGTCAGCCTGCCGCCATCATGGAACAGGAACCAGCTACAGATGATTAGCAGTGGTAGTAAATAAACCCACAGCATTACCCGGTGCGTCCATAGCGTGGGCCAGTGCAGGCCTCCGCCAGAGCAGTGCAGTATAAATCCTAAAATCAACAATGGGTAAAAAATGGATAACAGGTTGATAAATATTCCGGGATTCAGATCTGGTTGGATTTGTGAACTCACCCAGCGGAAAGCGATGAAGTCATGCTGCCATAGCCAGATAACGTTTGGGGTGATTAACGCAAAGGCAATCAACAGAGCGATGTAAAAGGTAGGCTTCCAGTAACAACGACGGATGCGGGGCACTATCAGTGTGGAGAGGGATATAAAACCAATCAACGCCAGTGAGGAATACTTAGTCATCGTCGCCAATCCTGCTGTTATGGCAAACGCCATCCACAATCGAGCATCGTGGGTGATGGCCAATAAATAAAACAGCATCATCCATGGCCACAGCATCACCAGCAGGTAATTATCGTTATAGCAGATGCTATCGAAGTTGATCAGTCCAGAAAGATTGAGTGTCAACAGTGCCAACCAGGCAAGGCGTTCGCTGCCGCTAAGGTGCATGGCAAGAAACCAGGTTCCGGCCATGCCGATAGCAACTGCCAGAAAGTGCACAGCATACCAATATACGTCTGGTGGCAACCAGAGCGCCGGACGCATTACCGTGCCTACCAGCCATGGGTTTTTGGGGGACCCCCATTCAGCGTTTTGCGCCCAGTTTAGCGCCTCCACAGCATCGTAAGGAACTGTTGGATCGAGATAAACAGTCACCAAAAACCAGGCTAACGCATAACCCGATATCCACAGAATTAATACACCACGGGTTGTACAATGCATATTACGAGTTTTTGTTACCTTAGTGCGTGGGGGATAAATGTGGGGTCACTCCTTACATTTGAAATACTTTTGGTTATACCCATTCAATTTTGACTAATTGGCTTCTATGGTAGCCAGATTGGTCTAAAACAACAGGTAACTTTGTAACATCAGGGTAGCTGTGTCCGGCAGCTGATCTAAGAAAGACACCGTTGTTTTGGCATTAACACGTTCAGGATGAGCGCTAACCACCGGTTTTAACTGATTTGCGTTTCTTTTTCCAGTGGTTTCAATGGCGATGGGTATATTATACAAAACGCGTTCTGCTATTGAGCGGTTCTTCGGGAAAGTGAAGGAGAATAAAAGATTGGCATTACAGTTTGAGAAGCTCGATGTGATGCTGCTTGGCTTCTTTGCTGTCGCTTGTATGAAGATATTTAATTTACTTTGTTAACAGTGCCATATTTGGCATGATTGAGCGCAGCGGTACTGTTCTGATCAAAATGCTGGAAAACGTGGAAAAACCCTGTTAGCTGAACTTGTTAGGATACTTGTCAGTCATAGCTAACCGTAATAATGTTGATGAGGTTTTATGATTCGAATAGATTGATATTAAAAGAATTTACTAGCATTACATTTCATCATTACAAAACCATTTGGCTATAAGAACCCCTGAAACACATAAAAGCCTAATTTTTTATGATAACTGTATCGACAATCCGTGCCCAATAATTATTGGAGAAGCAAGTGCACTTAAGTAAAGAAGCAATGCAAGTTTATGCGGCGTTAGAGGCGCATGGCCTACAAATATCACTGCAGGGGGAAGTCTTACCCCCAGAGATACGAAAAAACCGTATCGAGGAACACATTAGCGCGATTATGCACCTGCTTAATTTAGATCTATCAGATGACAGCATAGCACAGACACCGCATCGTATCGCTAAGATGTATGTTGATGAGATTTTTTCTGGGCTGGATTATGCTAATTTTCCTAAAATCACCTTAATTAAAAATAATATGAACGTTGATGAGATGGTCGCGGTGCGTGATGTCACCTTGACAAGTGTTTGTGAGCATCATTTTGTTACCATTGATGGTAAAGCAACAGTGGCGTACATTCCTCAAGATAGCGTTATAGGCCTTTCTAAAATTAATCGCTTGGTGCAATTTTTTGCAAAACGCCCACAGATACAGGAGAGACTAACACAACAAATCCTCATTGCTATGCAAACTTTGCTAAACACGCGTAATGTGGCAGTATCTATAGATGCGGTACATTATTGTGTAAAAGCTCGTGGCGTACATGATGTAACTAGCGTTACCACCACTACTGCGGTAGGCGGATTATTTAAATCCAGCTACAATACCAGGCAGGAATTCCTACGTCTGTTGCATCGATAACGATGTCGAATCTTTCCATACAGACAGGGAACGAGCCCCCCTCAAGCTGTGTTAGTGGTGTAGCATCGCTAGTAGGTGCATCAATAGGTGCTCAAGTACTCCTCTTTCGGGATGTTCTAATTCGAGTTGTTCTGACGGTATTTTTTTCCCGTTTAGCTCCAACTGTTTATCGGCATAGTAAAAATGAAGATTCAAGACGTCGTTTTCAGTGGTGGTTAACTGTAGCATCTGCCCTGTGGTGGACAATCTTTGAATCTCCTGTTTTGCTAATTTTTCCGATTTTTCCTCCCCATAATTGTGCAGTTGTGCGGTTTTGCTCACCAATTCCCTCGCCATTGCTAGCGGTACAGTCAACCTAACGTCCATTGCCTTCACTGCTTCAATGAAGGGGGTAAGTAAAGTCGTCCGTTGAGGTTTCTGTTGGGAAATATCCGCTAAATCTAGGCTCATTGTTAACAGGCTTTCACCTTTGCTATTTTTCCAACTCAATGGTGCAATACTAATGTGAAGCTCGCCATTCTTTAACAGAGACGGAAATTGTGAGAAGCGCGGCTTCTGAGCTTGTTGTGCAGAGTGTACAACCTGGTTAAGGTATTGCTTAATAGGCTGAGAGTTCAATTTTGCGAATTTTATCGTCAGTTGCCCAGAGCCAAAGTCATATTTGTCAATCTTAAGGTTATCGAGAATATTCGTTAATTGCCCTTGCAACTTTCCATGAGCAGCAATGCCGTCTGTTTGAAGATGAATGCCAGAAAATACGCTGCTTGTATTACCACAATTTAGCAAAAGTTGATTAACGTCCAGTTGATAAGCATAAGTGTAAGTATTGTTTTGGCGATGATTCGTCACTGTACTTTTATTTAACGTTAGTCCTGATAAGACTAATTGAACGGGTTCTTGAAATCGATTAAATTGAAATTCCAGTTTGTCGCTGTTACCTTTTACGGATAATTCTCGCGTTTTACCAGATGTATCTACGGAAAATACGGCACCAGAAAATTTAATCTGAAATTTTTTATTATGATAGTCAATGGGAATAAAGTGGAAGGTAGATGCTGCAGAACCATGGTAGGAAATACGTGATTCTGCAATGACTGGAGAGTTGCCCTGCGTGATATCAAATATATCTTTCATCGCCGGTGTGTTATCTAGACTGGACTGAATGAAGGCCATAGTGGGAAAGAAGTTGAATTTTTTTAATTGTGCCAACGGAAACGGGCCATGATCGATGGTCTCAAGAAAAGTGGCTACCACTTCCTCGGGTTGTGGCGGAATTTGAAGGTTGGCAGTATTGTTGAGTTGCAAAACATAGCGAAATTCTGTGCTAAAAATACCCCGGTGATAGTCTTGCAGGGTCAATTTAATACCGCTTAGTCCGAAATCATTTCTAATCTGCTGGTTAGCGTTGATGTTTAACTTATCATTAATGTATTGTTCAGTTAATTTGCCGCTGTACCAAGCAGCACCTATCCATGCGGCGCCGATAATAACCATGATACTTACCATCAGTCGTAATTTTTTCATTATTCTGGAATTCCTTTCATTGGAGGACGCTAACGGCACAATGCAAGGCATTCAATAGGATGTCACGCATGCTAATATGAATCTATTGATAATCATGCTGATGTTTTACCCATGCCTATAATGCATTATAGACTCTAGCAATGCATCCTGTACCAATGGCGTCTGTCGTAGCTTCGAAAGCGGCGATAAAGCAAGATTCTCCCGCCGTTAAATGTAGATGTTGTTGGCAATTTTTCAATAATGCTTCGCCATGGATACAAAAAATGATAGCGGCACTGGATTGTATTAAAGGTTGTGGCGTTGCCGATAAATGATGGACTGAAAAGGCGAAATCTTTAACGGGTACTGGAAATTTCAGCTCGTTTCCTAATTTATGAGGACTGATGAATAGATCATTGATAGATTGAGGTACAAATTGCAAGTTACTTAGTAACTCTGGAATATCAACATGTTTATAGGTTAGCCCTGCCCGTAAAACGTTATCTGAATTTGCCATCACTTCTAATGCTACTCCTTCAAGATACGCATGTGGTGTTTGTGAATCAAGAAACATAGCTTGCCCAGGCTGTAATGTGACAACATTGAGTAGCAAAGGAGAAAACAACCCATTGTCTGTGGGATAACATTCTGTCATCTTTCTGATGGTATCCCAAGGTTGACCCTGTTTCTGGCTCAACGTTGATTGTAACGCGTTCAACGCATGAAATTTTTCTTCATCAGCCATTATTAACAACTGGGTGAATAAGTTTATAAGGTGCGGAATGTCTGGTTGTTGCAAAAAATCGGCGATTTTTGGATGCGCGTTGGAGAGCGGCCCTAGTAAAGCGACCATGTCGCCTTGTTCCCGCCATCCATTGATGGCCTTAAAAGGCGTGACTGCAAAAACCAATTCAGGTTTATGATTGCTATCTTTATAGTTACGCTCTGCGGCATCGAGCGGGATAGCAGCAGCGTTCTCTTTGGCAAAACCCGCTGTAGCAGAAGCTTTATTGGGATGAACTTGCAGGGATAGTGGTTTTGCAGCAGCAATGATTTTAAATAAAAAAGGCAACTGGCCAAAGTCATTGGCCACAGTCGTACCCAAGTAAGCTGGTTTGTCTGTATCGATAATGTCCTTTAATAAACGCAAATTGCCATGGGTATCACTAATTGATGAGCTGCCTTTAGGATGTGCCCCCATCCACAGTTCTGCCATAGGCGCATTTTCTGGATTGGCGATACCATAAAGACGAACCAATGCATCAGTACTGCCCCATGCGTAATGTTGTATGATATTGTGCATTTTATGCATGCTGACCATTTTCCCTTAATACTATTAATTGCTAACTATTATATACCAAAAAGATCTCGGGTTGCAGGAAGGCAGTAAGGGTCTAAGCCTTTCCTGGACTTAAGTGATTTTGGCAACTACCCCGCACGATCAATACCACTGCAGATTGAAAGATAACGGGTACATCTGTTTTTACGTGCAAGGAAGAATACCATGATCAACACACGCATTGAGAAAGATGCAATGGGATCGATTGAAGTGCCGGTAGAACAGTTATGGGGGGCGCAAACTCAGCGTTCACTTATGCATTTTTGTATCTCGCAAGAAAAAATGCCAACGGCTCTCATTAATGCATTAGCGTTGACTAAGCGCGCCGCTATCCGAGTCAATATGAATTTAGGCTTGCTTAACGAGAAAATAGGAAATGCTATTATTCATGCCGTCGATGAAGTGTTGGCAGGTCAGTATGCAACGCAATTTCCACTGTCAGTTTGGCAAACCGGCTCCGGTACTCAAACTAATATGAACATGAACGAAGTTTTGGCTAACAGGGCAAGTGAAATTTTAGGAGGGGGAAGAGGCAGTTCTCGTTTAGTTCATCCAAATGATGATGTTAATAAAGGACAAAGTTCCAATGATATTTTTCCCACGGCGATGCATATTGCCGCAGTAACCGCGTTGCATGAATCTTTATTACCTAAATTAACAGTACTGCAAAAAACCTTGGACGATAAAGCTTATGTTTATCGTGATATCGTCAAAATTGGGCGCACTCACCTGCAGGATGCTACACCATTAACCTTGGGCCAAGAGATATCGGGTTGGGCTTCTATGCTGGCACATAGTTTGCAACATATTGAACTGACCCTTCCTCATCTGTACGAGTTGGCCGTCGGGGGAACAGCAGTTGGTACTGGACTAAATACTCATCCAGAGTACGCTGTACGTGTCGCAAAAGAGGTAGCAGCATTGACGGGTTATCCCTTTATAACAGCAACAAGTAAATTTGAATCACTAGCCAGTTGTGATGCGCTAGTGCATGGGCACGGCGCATTGAAAGGCTTAGCGGTATCTTTGACGAAAATAGCTAATGATGTACGTTGGTTATCTTCGGGACCACGCTGCGGTATTGGGGAGATATTGATTCCAGAAAACGAACCAGGTAGTTCCATTATGCCTGGCAAGGTCAATCCCACTCAATGTGAAGCAATGACCATGCTTTGTGCTCAGGTGATAGGCAACGATGTCGCTATCAATATTGGCGGCGCTGGGGGTAATTTTCAATTGAATGTCTTTCGCCCAATGATCATCTATAATTACTTGCAGTCTACTCGGTTGCTAGCTGATGGTGCGCACAGTTTTAATCAGCACTGCGCTGTTGGCATTGAACCTAATCTTGCCCGTATTGATCAATTATTGCATCAATCACTGATGTTAGTCACTGCCTTGACGCCGCATATTGGCTATGACAAGGCGGCAAAAATCGCTAAAAAGGCCCATGAGGAAGGGTTGACGCTAAAAGCATCAGCTTTAAAATTGGGCTATCTTAGCGAACCCGAATTCGACAGATGGGTGCAACTCAAAGATATGGTTGAACCACACAACCGAAGTAATAAACAAGCAAGATGAAAGATAGGCAAAATTTTGTTCTGACCGGGCGCGGATTCCAGCATATTTTTGTGATATCCTGATGGGAACTCGGCGGACTGTTTTCGGATGGTTTTTGGTTCGGTTTTATTATGATAGGGGTGACTTGCATGGATAGGTATTCAGGTTCAGATAGCTCGTTAGTCGAGCGTACTAGTAGTGGCATTCAGGCGTATATGGCTCAGGTGTATGGTTGGATGGCTTGTGGTTTGTTATTAACGGCCTTTGTTGCTTGGTATGCAGCACGTACCCCTGCCGTTTTTAACTTCATATTCTCTAATCAGCTTGTCTTTTGGGGGCTGTTTATTGCCCAATTAGGTCTAGTCGTCGTGGTGTCCGCTATGGTTGAGCGTTTAAGCGGGGCGATGGCCACTACACTATTTATGCTGTATTCAATGCTTACTGGTCTGACTACTTCTAGTATTTTTGCGTCATATACCGAATCGTCCATTGCTGGAATTTTCGTGATAACTGCTGGCATGTTTGGTGCTATGAGCATGTATGGCTACAACACTAAACGCGACCTAAGTGGGTTGAGAAATATGTTGTTGATGGGATTGATTGGCATTGTACTGGCATCAGTAGTGAACATTTGGCTAGAAAGCTCCGGATTAGAGTGGTTGGTTACCTATCTTGGTGTGATTATATTTGTTGCGTTGACCGCCTATGATACACAACATTTGAAATCCCTTGGCGCGCAGTTGAGTACTGAGGATACAGAGACAATGCGCAGATACGCTATTGTCGGCGCTTTGAAGTTGTATCTTGATTTTATTAATCTCTTCATCATGCTGCTGCGGGCTTTTGGCAGCCGCCGCTAAAAACTGAGGGATATTATTATGCTCACAATAACAGCAGAATCCTATCCGGCAAATCTGATATGCAGGGACGACCAATTTATCTGGCCGTTTCCCTGCCAACACTGTTAACCATTTATAAACTGCGCTTTTCCAGATATTTTTACTTTACCCCTTTTCGTTGAGATTTTGAATAGATCCTAAGAGACATTCAGCTGAGGTGATAACCTGTTGGCGTAATTGGCTCACCTTATCACGAAGTTGTACAGCTTTTTCAAACTCCAGATTTTGTGCGCAATGATACATCTCAACTTCTAACTCACCAATTCTTTGTTCAAGCGCCTTTGTGTCCATTGAAGAGAAATCGGTAGCGCCACCGAGGTTCATGATAGCATTTCCCTTATTTTTACTCGATATTCTGTCTCCAAGCTGCAACATATCCTCTATCGTTTTACTTACCCCCTGAGGAATAGTGCCAGTTTGTTTATTATGGGCTTGCTGTTTTGCTCGTCGGTCTTCAGTTTTACTGATGGCTTTTGCTATGGAGGAGGTAACTTTGTCTGCATATAAAATCGCTTTGCCGTTTAAATGACGCGCTGCTCGGCCAATCGTTTGAATTAATGACCGCTCAGAACGTAAAAATCCTTCTTTATCCGCATCTAGGATAGCAACTAAGGAAACCTCAGGTATATCAAGCCCTTCACGCAGCAAATTGATACCCACTAGCACGTCAAATATACCAAGTCTTAGATCGCGAATAATCTCAACTCGTTCGACAGTATCGATATCGGCATGCAAATAACGTACCCGCTCACCCTGTTCTAGCAGATATGCTGTAAGGTCTTCTGCCATACGTTTGGTTAACGTGGTTACTAAAATACGTTCATTGATTGCCGAACGTATTTTAATTTCACCTAACAAATCATCAACCTGTGTTCTTACGGGACGTATCTCAATAGCAGGATCAAGCAACCCCGTTGGTCGTACAACTTGCTCAATCACTTTACCTGAGGATTTCTCCAGCTCATATTCTCCTGGTGTCGCCGACATATATAGGGTTTGCGGCGCTAAAGTTGCAAACTCTTCAAAACGCAAGGGGCGATTGTCTAATGCAGACGGTAAACGAAAGCCATATTCTACTAAAGTTTCTTTGCGCGAACGATCGCCTTTATACATGCCGGCAATTTGAGGGATGGTTACATGCGACTCATCAATTACCAGTAATCCATCAGTAGGTAAATAATCGAATAAAGTTGGAGGGGGCTGCCCTTCTTTCCTGGCGGATAAATAGCGAGAATAATTTTCAATACCAGAGCAATAACCTAACTCATTCATCATTTCTAGATCAAATTGGGTACGTTGAGTAAGCCGTTGTTCCTCTACTAGTTTATTATCTTCCCACAATACCCTACGGCGCTGTGCTAATTCGATTTTGATAGCTTCCATGCTTTCCAAGATGCGTTCTCGAGGGGTAACATAATGCGTTTTTGGATAAATGGTAAATCTAGGTAGTTCCTGTTGCACCTGACCTGTTATGGCGTCAAATAATGACAAGCGTTCCACTTCTTCGTCAAAGAACTCTATCCGTAGAGCAAAGGTATCAGACTCTGCAGGAAAAATATCGATTACCTCACCACGAACGCGAAACGTGCCGCTGCTAAATACTTGATCATTACGAGTATATTGCAGCTCTGCTAGACGCAGCAAAATAGAACGTTGGTCTATTATCATTCCTGAGGTTAAATGCAGCATCATTTTTAAATAGACATCAGGATCTCCCAGTCCGTAGATAGCAGAAACAGAGGCAACTACTACTACATCATGTCTTTCTAGTAAGGCTTTTGTTGCAGATAAGCGCATCTGCTCAATGTGCTGGTTAATGGCTGCGTCTTTCTCAATAAAAGTATCTGAGCTTGGCACATATGCCTCTGGTTGATAATAATCGTAGTAAGAAACAAAGTATTCTATAGCGTTTTCTGGAAAGAAGGTTTTCATCTCGCTGTAAAGCTGAGCCGCTAGCGTTTTATTCGGCGCTAGAATCATAGTTGGCCGGTTAAGTTGCGCGATAATATTCGCTATTGTGAACGTTTTTCCAGATCCTGTCACACCAAGTAAAACTTGATGCATTAGCCCATTTGCCAACCCTTCCTGTAGTAGGCGAATGGCTTCAGGCTGATCTCCAGCAGGGTTAAATTTTTTATGCAATTTAAATAATTTATTCATGGATGAATTTTATTCACAAATTTCTATTTAAGAACATCGATCATAATTTAATTATAGGGTATTTCAGACAAAATTATTACATACCAGTCTTTATATTAATTTTTCTTATTTTTAAGGTGATAACATCATAAATTCATTATGATACCATAACCGGATGTAAACAGTGTTTTGAACGGTATCTGATAGTAAAATATTCTTAAGGATGTTAAAGGGAAAGATATGTATAAAATTTCGTGTTTGCCTGGACAAAGTAATCATGATCATAATATAAGTAGCAATATAGAGATAAAGCGTTTAGCTATTAAAGATAAAATAAAAAGAAAAGATTTAAAAATACAAAAAATGATAGAAAAAATTGGGAATGTTGGTAATTCTAACAAGAATTCTTCTTTGGGAAAATCGCAAACCCAGTCAGGCATAAAAATTGTGTCCGGCATGCTATACTTTGGATGTCTATCCAATGTATTCGCCATCAATACAGCCCATAAAACATCGGCATCAGGAAACGAAATGAAAAATCGTTCGTCGTTAGCGATATCAGGCAGTCATCAGATAACCAGATTTCCTCACCAAACAGAATTTAATTTAAACAAGTTAAGCAAGCGAATTTTGAAAAAAAACAATAATCGTATTCTTGACAATTTTAGCTTTAATCATTTTTTGTCTGTTAGCAAAAAGCAAGCAATGAGCAAACACTCTGGATTCAAAAACTTCCACAATACAACAGCTAAACCTGTTAATTATTACATTAACCATAAAAAAACCGATATTAATTTTAACTCAGCAAGCAAGCAAGATAAGAAAAGTATTAAGGAAATAGGATCTCATAAACAACCCCATGTTAACAATAAGGTTATCATTAATGGTAATGCTGATAAAAGAAAAAATTCTAACAATACAAGAATGAGTAAATATAGCAAAAATCTATTGAAAGATTATCAGCATGGTTATTACGATTTAACTGAAACATCATTAACAGTGACAAATAAGTCTTATGAATTAAAAGAAAAATTTGACGCTTCTATGAAACATTTCAGACAAATAGTCCAACATAGAAATAAACGATCAGCATTCAATGATTTTAGTAACAAAAATAATGATGGTTTTCTAGATAATAAAGAAAACAAAGTGCTAGCGATAAATCATAAATTACCTGCTTACTATTCTGGTAATATTATCCCAGTAAAAACAAATGTTATTGCAAATAATAATTCTACAGAAAAACATAATATAGATAATCCGCTACATAAACAACAATTAAGTGATGATATTACTATTCTTTTTGATTTAGATGTCAATTTTTTTATTAAAAAAGTGATTGAATATAACTTGCTAAGTAAGGAAAGATTAACAATAAGAAATACTGGATTGGATAACAACTTGGTTGATATAGAAACACTAGCCAAAATCAATAAAGAAAAACCAAATCTTGATAAAATAAAGCAACTATTTATTTTATTCAGAAAATTAACAAATAATAACAGTGACACTATCAATAAAGATGAATTGGCGATTTTTCTTGATTCACTACTTTTGGAAGTGGTAGATGTTAATCGTCAAACAATAAAATTAAAAATTCTTAATCTAGCCACCATAAAAAAATGGCTAGCAAAGCTGCTTATACAATTTATTGATGATCTTCTTAATCGACAAAGTATTATCGGTATTTTTAAATATATGATCAATGGTTCAAAGATGAATATCTATAATTTATTGGTCAATGTTGGTCAAGAAGTAAAAATAGCTGATCTTAATCAAGTTCTGCAAAGTAGCGAATCCTCATTATTTGTTTTTTTTTCAAATGTATTTATTCAAATGGAAGTAGAAATGCATCCTAAAGATGAAACTTCTTTAAAATTATTGTGGAGATGGTACATAGAAAATATATTTCCACTTTTTGCACTCAAAGATAGCAAATATCTTGCTGACATCCAGTGCTTTAGTCCAGAAGGAATACTCATCAACATGGGTATACAAGCTATTCAACCTTTTCAAGCAGAAGTTGAAAAAGTTCCTGCTTGGGTGCTAGAGCAAGCAGGAATGAATGTTTACTGGCATTTGCCAGTAGAAGTATGGCCATCGCAGGCAGATATTCCATTAATAATAAATGGTTTTTTTGAATTAACAACAGAGGAAGTGGAAAATTTTACCGACCTTGATGAAAGACAATTGATGCAATATTTATATCATGATGTAGATGAAAGACAGTTGACGAAATATCTACATCATGGTGTAAAAAATATTATCGAACCAGTTGTTAAAAAATATATCATTTTTGATAATTATATTTCTAGCATATTAAAGATAACAGAAATGCTATCATCGCATGATCCTGGGATAGTCAATACGCTACAATTTACCCTTTTTTATAAAAATATACGAGCAGCTAGAATGTTTTTCTACCAGTCTGGTATAGAACAATTATCAGAGGAAAATAAAAAAGTTATTCAAGAGGGATTGAAAAAAAAATCATTAAAAATTCATCTGCTAAAATTAAGTTCTGACGAGGACAACTATTCTAATAATATACTTAAAATAGGGGGTAGCTATGTTGGTTGTATTCTTATTTGTCTTGATAACAACCAGGTGTTACACGGTTATCTCCTTTCTATACTCAGAAGTCTTAAAGATTTTGTCAGCGCTACTGGTATTGATATTAGCCAGGAAATAAATGCCAGTAATGGTGTAAATAATTATATTTCACAAAATCGATCTTCATTGTTGCAGAAAATTACCGATCAGAATATTTCCTCCAACCCACTGATTAATAGCTATAATTTTGCTATAAAAAGTTACGATGCTAGCGTTGCAATAAAAAATGATTCCGTTACACCCTTGACTTTACCTGAAGCGATTGCAAAAAATATAGAAAATTTAATTTCTATTGAAGAAAATAAAAAAATTCGTCAAATCATCAAAAATATAAAATATTCGAAAGAAAATACACAAGAGAATACGACATCGGAAAGTTATAAAGTAAACATTTTTAGCAATTTGGCTGGATTGATACCAGGTGTATCCTGCTTTTATGCCTTTAAGGATGTTTATACTATGACTACTAATAAATTAACAACAGAGAATTTACAAAACACAGCCCTGGATCTTGCTTTTGATTCTATGGGGTGTTTTTCTGGGTTTACCGCTTTTTCAAAAGCAAAAGTATTAGTTAAAATGGGTGCTAAAACCATTAGGCGTGAATTTACCGACAACCTAAATGATAAACCGTTAACAGGGACTAGCATCAATGCTAAACTTGACAATGTGCTCAACAGTTTTCTAAAGGATAAAACCGTAAACATTAATTCGATAAATGAAAAAAACATTAAAGAAAATCCCTATATCGTTTCAAAAGATTACGCATCAATGATGACAAACGATAAAATAATCAGTCCTTATATTCATTCTAATAGTATACCCCTTATTCAACCACCAAAAATTTTTACTCATATGACATTACCTAAAAATTATCAAATTAATAGCGTTATTCTCGATGCCGAAACAGGTAAAATTTATCTTGTTTTTTCAACTGAAGGAAACCGGATAGAAGCGTTTTTTATTGACAAACAAAGTGGCAATTTTATACAAACCTCTTCCCGTTGGTTAACAGAATATCAAGGTCAACGATTTGATACGAGCGCTTTTATCGCCTCTGCCAGAAATTACCTCAAACACACCGATTATAATATATTTAATGCGCAGATATTTTCTGAATTTTACAAATATAATCTTGCTAGTTACAGCTATCCAGGGTATAGTCTACTTGAAAAAAATTCATATTTATTTACTCAACCTACCGAACCAGGTTCACTATTTATTAAAGAGACAACAACAACTGAAGCACAATATTTTAGAGTTAAAAAAACCGATAATGAAGATGAGTTTCTAATTATTGGTGAACTTGGCATGCCTGAAGATTTGAAGTTGTTAGTAAAACAAGAAAACGGTTGGCAGGTAAAGAAAAATTATTTTTTTACCAAAAAATCTCAGCAAAAAATATTAGCTAATTTTGCCAAAATGGATTCTTTATCTGCGATAAAAATGGGATTTAATACCCAGGAGAATATGATCATAGATCAAATTTTTGTATCGCGCTTAAAGCTATCGAAAATTATAGCTAGGCTGTTAGATAATAAAGGAAAAACAGAATACCGTATGCTTGATAAGGAAGGACAGTTAATTCCATTTAAATACGAAGAAGAATTGCAATCAATCTTTTGTTCTCATAGAAAAAAAAGAGCAGATGAAAATGATATTTTACTAAAACCTGGTTGCTCATATAAGACAGCGTTTGTGTCGTTGCCAAATGAAGCAATCCGTCAAGAAATGTTAACAAATTTGATAAATAAAAAGAATGAACTTGATCAACAAATCCCTATGATTTGGCAAAAATTATCAGTAATTGAAAAAATTTCTGATATATTAAAAAACAAAGACTATTCTTTTTTTATTGAAACAATAAATAAAATTTTCCCCCGTGCAATAAAATACGGAACTAATATTATTGATACGATTCTGTATGACTTTTCTTTTATCGAGAAGCTAAATTACGATGAAATGTTTTCTTTTTGGAACAATCTTTCGATAGATGTCATTAACAGTAACGATCCACAGATTGCTTTACTTAAATTATCCTTAGACGAGTTTAAAGATAAGTTTAAAGTGCTTGCTATACATTTAAAAATGTACAAAGATGGAAAAAACGCTGAGTATACTCAAGAATCAATATATAGAAATTTATATAATGATTACAAAAGAGAGTATATTTTTCCGCAAAATAAAATTATCAAAACACAATGGCAATTAACCAGTCACCCTTCATTTACCATGGAAGATTTTGAAGACTGGATAGTACTTATCAAAGCAACTGGCGAACGTGAAATAAGTGAACATTACCCATGGTTTATAGATAATATTAAACAAGGGCTAGAAAATTTAAAATCAATGGCGACAATAGTAAAAAAGAATCGCAATACTCACCTAGCTGAGTTAGCCGAGTTTTGTGGCATTCAAGAAATGGAGTTATTATCGGATAAAGATATGTATCTGCAATTTTTAGACCACTACACTACATTAGCGACTGACCAAGAACTAATAAACCGCATTAAAATCGTTGAACCATTTTTTAATAAAAAAGAAGGGGTTCGTTTTGTGCCACCCCTAACACTTGAAGAAAGCAAGCTATACGGTATAGAAGCCTATGCATATACCTATCCGGACAAGGAACAGATATATATTTCAGATGCTGAATTGGTTTCATCTGAAGCTATCGAAACAGATGTTTCTCATGAAATTGGGCACCTGGTAGGCGTTAAAACGCCAGAATTTTATATACATGGAAGAAAAATCACCCAACAATCTTTCGATATTAATGTGTTAGCCCAAAAAGGGAGACAATTATTGAGTGTGGATAAAGTGTTGATAGAATATCTAGATTACCATGATGATTGCATTGGCCCCTTAGTTGAGCTGTATAAGAAATGTCATGTAGCTGGGCGCCAACAAGCAGATGACTTTTTATTGGCATTCAAAAAAAATGGAAATTTGCTCGATCGCCATTTAAAAACAGAGTTAGCTGAGATTGTTCACAAGATATACTCCAATCCTAGACTGAAAGCTCAGGTAGTGCTGTTTTCTAATCCAGATTTTTACGCAGGTTTCTTAAAAAGCATAGAGATAAAACATGCCCCTTCTTCCCCGATATCGAAACGTGAGGCAACAGACGAGGCAAAACTGAAATTAGCGCAGGAACAACTAGCGCTTGCTACATTCCTTATGCGCAAAACCGCTAGAGCTGTGATTGGTAATATCACAATGGCTGACTCTATAGTGTTCTTGTCAAGTTATTCCATTAACTGTCGTTAAAACTGGCCGTAAAGGTCCAAAATTTTGCCTTACCTTATGCAACACTACACCTATGTTAATACTATTTAGGACTTACGCAAACGGCAGGCAGGAATACTACATGTAGTAGTTATACTGGCAATCGGTATACCTTATTTAGTAGTTGTGCGTAAGTCCTAACTATTATCAGTGCTGGATTTTTAGGGCGCGTCCTAGTATTAATGCACAATCTTTTATCCACAGGAATAGTGGATAATTCGTGATTCTGGCTCTCCCTTGTCGTTAAGACAGCTGCGATTTAAAAGGTGTCAGTATATACACCAATGTATTTCAAGGTGCAGAAAGCCAACGCCCCTGCAACTTGAAATATGAAGGGCATAAGACAACAACACCAATCAACGCAATGGATGGAGTGGCATTCTTGCTGCATAGATTAGACTTCTTTCTAAGCCTACTGCGTGGTGAGAATTCTGCGTTACGCGGTGCTCACAATCCTCATGTACTCGCATGGGAACGAAGGTTGTTGCGCGCCGGGCGCCTTGACTTCTCTCCACTCGTCACGGTTTGGAAAGAAGTCTATTGCAGTGTTTATTTTTTGTAGGAGTGAGCCATGTTATCTAAACGCTGATTGGCCCTTTCTGCTTCTGCTTTACCCGCTTCAAGATCGGAACGTAAGAGACTAATATTATTGCCTTGTTGATCAATTTTTTCATTTAACAGCTTAATATCCCCATCTAATTGTTTTATTTTAGCATTGGATGAGCAACCACCCAGCATAATAGCTGACAAAAATATTACGCCGCCTAGTACAAGTTTTTTATGATTCATTGTCCTATCCTATAGAGTAGATTTATTGCATATTGCAATGTAAGTATCGCATAAATATTTTTCTTCTCACAACCATGTCTGCATTAATTGTGCACAACACAAGTATTGTATACAGTAATATACCCATCGCCTGTCAAACGGCAGTTTGAAATACTGTTGGTGTTGGTATCTATTACCTCTTACTACGACAAGCAAGTTGAGTAAAATAACGTTTATCTTCCCAACGCAAGAGAGTTAACTGCTTACCCCAACAGCAACCGGTATCTAACGCATAAATGCCATTTGGTGTACCTTTACCTTCTAGAGATGCCCAATGACCAAAGGCGATAGCATATTGAGGGTAAACTAAACTAGGTAGAGAAAACCAAGGTTTTAACGGTGCTGGTGCTTGTTCTGGTGTATCTTTGCAATTCATATCCAGCTGTCCATCTGGAAAACAAAAGCGCATTCTAGTTAAGACACAGGCACTAAAACGTAGTCGTTCTAGTTTATTTAGTGTCTTGTTCCAACGTACTGGAGGGTTATCGTATAGCTTATCTAAAAAGTACGCGTAATTGTCGCTTTGTAATGCTATTTCAATTTCTTTGGCACAAGCTTGAACAGTGGTAAGATCCCAGAGCGAGCTAATACCTGCATGGGCCATGATTAGTCGACGCTCATGGTCTAACTGTAACAGTGGTTGATGCCGCAACCAGGTAATCAGTTTATCTATATCGGGAGCAGCCAGTAATGCGTCAAGTTTATCTTTTGGCTTATTGCGCCGGATACCTGCGTAAGTTGCCAATAGGTGCAAATCGTGATTGCCTAAAACTAAGCGAACACAAGCACCGAGCGCACGGATGTAGCGCAAAACTTCCAGTGAATAGGCCCCTCTGGCGACCAAATCACCTGTGAGCCATAAGGTGTCATGTTGCGGATCAAAGCTAACTTGTGATAACAGCTGATTGAGTTCGTTTATACAACCATGTACATCACCAATGAGATAAACTGACATGCTTAATGAATCAATACTGGGATAGATAAACGAAATACGGGGACCGCTGCATCAAAGGGTTCACCTAAATGATTGGTCATCTTATAGTACCCTTCCATGGTTCCCAAGGGGGTTTTAAGTACCGCTCCACTGGTATACTGAAATTCGTTATTGGGCAAAATCAGAGGCTGTTTTCCAACTACACCAGAGCCTTGAACCTCGGTTTGATGGCCGTTGCTATCGGTGATTAACCAATATCGCCCAATTAATTTAATGCTGTTATACCCTAAATTACGAAGGATGACGGTGTAGGCAAAGACAAAACGCGCTTCATCCGGTAGCGACTGGCTTGCCATATAGGTACTTCGTACCTGTACGGATACACGGGGCAAATCGTTCATGCATCCCTCCTGTCCTGTTATTTTCAGTAGTATCACTCTACAGAAAGCCCGTTAGCCAGCTTACAGTATTGCGCTACAGAAATATTTTCCGCTCTACATGCAGGATTGACGTCAAGCTTCTTAAGTTGTTCCGGACTAAACAGATCCTGTAGACTATTGCGTACGGTTTTTCTTCGTTGATTGAATGCTAGGGTGGTGATGCGGCGCAGCGTTGATATATTGTTCACTGCTGCTGTCTTCTTATGTGGAAGCAAACGGATAAGCGCTGAGTTCACTTTAGGCACAGGGGTAAATGTTAGTGGCGGTACGTCCATGATAGGGATAATGTTGCAGTGGTATTGGGCCATAACGGTCAAACGTCCATAAGCTTTATTGTTTGGGGGCGCTATTAAACGATCAACGACTTCTTTTTGTAAAATAAAATGCATATCGACAATGCAATGGGTATAGTTAAAAAGGTAAAACATCAGCGGTGTGGATATATTATAGGGTAGACTCCCAAATATTCTTAATGGTTTCCCAATTTGTTCTGCTAATGCAGAAAAATCTACTGTCATAGCATCTTGTTGGTGGAAGGTGAGTTTGTTTTTTAGGTAGGCGTTGCAGGCTAGTCGTGCAACCAAAGACTTATCTAATTCGATGACTGTCATGTTATCTAGGCAGGCTGCTATGGGTATAGTGAGTGCTCCCAAGCCCGGGCCTATTTCAACGATTGCTTCTCCAGATTGAGGATGGATGGCCGCCACGATACTATCAATCACCCATGGATCTGTCAGGAAATGCTGCCCAAAACGTTTGCGGGGGATATGCCCTTGATATGCTTTAGTATTCATTATTAGGTAGCCATCATTTTAATGGCGAGATTTAAAGCGCTGCTTAAGCTTCCCGTATCAATTTTATCTGTTGCGGCAAGCTCTAACGCTGTACCATGATCTACCGACGTACGGATATAAGGTAGCCCCAGTGTGATGTTTACAACCTGCCCAAATCCTTGATATTTTAATACTGGTAAACCTTGATCGTGGTACATCGCCAAAATGACATCTGCTTGCCGTAAGTATTTCGCCTGGAATATTGTATCCGCTGGTAGCGGACCGGTCAGTTGCATCCCTTGTTGACGCAAGATTTCTAACGCTGGGATGATAATCTCAATTTCTTCACGGCCGAGATGCCCACCTTCTCCAGCATGGGGATTCAATCCACAAACATATATTTGTGGTTGGATAATACCAAACTTAGTTATTAAATTTTTATGCAAAACACTAATAGTTTCAATAAGGCTTACTTTATCGATAGCCCCCGATACGGCATGTAATGGCAGATGTGTGGTCACTAGGGCAACACGCAAGTTTTCGCTCGCTAGCATCATGACGACACGTTTGCTGTGGCTGTGTATCGCACAAAACTCTGTATGGCCCTTAAAAGGTACTCCGGCATCATTGATAATGCTTTTTTGAACCGGTCCTGTGACCAATGCTGAAAATTCTCCTTGCATACAACCATCACAAGCTCTGGTAAGCGTTGCTATCACGTAGGGGCTATTGCGGACATCTAATTTACCTGCTACGCAAGAGGTTGAGGTGCTGACAGGAAGTATAGTCAACGTGCTTGCACGCTGAGCTTGTGGGGGGGTATTGGCTTGATAAGGATAGAATTGTAAAGGTAGATTCAGCAGTCTTGCTCGTTGACGCAATAGTGTTGGACAGGCACACACCACAAGTTCCACAGGCCAGTCTTGCTGGGCTAGCTTAACGATTAAGTCAGGCCCGATTCCTGCAGGTTCTCCTGGTGTGATAACTATTCTATAACCCATATTTTATGATTTTATGGTTTATCGTGCTCGTCAAGGATTTTTACATAGGCTGCCGCCCGTTGTTCTTGTATCCAGATTTGGATTTCTTCTACAAATTTACGATTAAATAACATTTGATAAGCTTTATCTTTTTGTGTGCTACCACCTTTATCTACTTGGCGAGCCTCGGGGAAACCATTATCCTCCTCTCTTTCTTCTATTTGTTTCACCAGCGATTCAACTTCTTGTGGCAAGATACTAATCCTGTGACTGACTTCATTCTGACGGACTGCAGCAATGCGCATATCGTTACGAATCTGCCTTAGCCAGTTATTATAATTAACCCCTTCGGCGGCTAAGCGGATACGCATTTGCTCAATGGACATGTGATTTTCTTTAGCTATTTCAGCAACGCTACTATCTAACTGCTCGTCTGTTATTGTGATACCCATTTTGTCGGCCATTTGAAGTTGAATGCTATCGGTAATTAAGCGCTCGAGGACCTGGTAGCGCAGCGTCGCATCATCTGATATCTGCCATTCTTGTTGCAAGTTATTTTTGACTAACTGAAACAGATTATCTACCTCACTTTGTAATACAACACCATGGTTGACGATGGCGGCGACCTTGTTAATTTCTTCAGGCATTGCAAGTCCGTTATGGACATAAAATACTATGCTGACAATGAGCGCTTTCCAATTTTTCATGGGTTTTCCATTATCGTCGCCGGTGGCGGGAAGTTAACTTTGTTGAATCGATATACCAAAAGTATGTCGAATGGGAACCTTTACTGCAAGAGCCTGAGAGGCTTATATCTTGACTATTAGCTTTTTTAAGTTAATCAGTCTCCAAACTGATCATTGTGATGTCACCGGTGAGTTTGATGAGCCTTCAACTTAAAGCTTGTTGAATAGATAAAATCCCGCGCTGATATATTCAGCATCGCTTTCAAGTTTTGCTATATAGCAAATATTGTTGGTGTAGTGCACTAACAAGAGAGGGAATAGCGGCAGGAGTGCCGCTATTATCAATCAGATCGTCAGCAGATGCTAAGCGCCGTTGCCGGGATACCTGAGAGTTGATAATGTTTTCGACTTGCTGTTCTGTTACCCCATCGCGAGCCATGGTTCGAATAATTTGAATTTCACGTGGGACATCTACCACCAATATCCTGTCAGCTTGCTGGCGCAGGTTATTTTCAATGAACAATGGCACTACCCATATTAAATACCCTGTGCGGATAGCAGCTATTTTTTGGCTTGTTTGTTGCTGAATTAAAGGGTGCAACAAACCGTTTAACCAGTTTTTTTCCTTAATATTAGCGAATATGTACTGACGTAATTGAGCGCGATCTAGATTACCGTCAGCAAGCAGAACACTATGTCCGAAACGCTTGACGATCCTTTTTAATGCCAGACTACCCGGCACAACCACCAGGCGCGCAATAATATCAGCGTCAATAACTGGTACACCAATATCGGCAAAAGCTTGAGAAATAGTACTCTTGCCACTGCCGATCCCTCCAGTTAACGCTATAACCCAAGGCACAATTCCACCTTTTTCGTTAAGGTTATATAGTTGAGGTTATGGATCGATGCGGCGTAACAGAACGATCAAGGCTGCCATCTGTTTTCTCTCTTTTATTCACTATCCTCCTGTAGTTACCCCACTAGTTGGCGGGTATACTTAAATAATTCGTGGATCAATTGTTGCTTTGTTTGATTTCCACCATATTGCTGATAGCATTGCTCCAGCTGTAATAAGTACTGATGAAGGCGTTGGGGATTGAATACTCCGCGGCGATGCCGTAACCAACGTTGTTGTTCATCATCATACAACGTATTGGGGAAGTTTCTTGCACGATACCGAAAGAATAATGCTGTTAAGCGTGGATCCTGAAACTGAGGGTTTAATACGGCTAAATTATGCGGTGTTGTTTTTTGGATAACTTTCATTAGCTGATGATCAGCGTCGGTAAACAAATTTTCATAGAGCTTAGTATCAACATCGTTAGATGGTGTAAACGGCGATACTTTGGTAAATAAAGCCTGTACTTTTTCTCTTATAGATGGATTTTTTTGCAATGACTGCCAGTTCTGTAGGCAATACTGACGATCTATGCCTAAGCGTACGGCATCTTGAAGAAGTAATGTTTTTTCTGGAATCAAAATAGGGCATTTATTGATATGCACCAATTTTATCGGTACTGGGATTTGGAAAGAGGTTAATTCGGCTCGTCTCGTATACAAACGCTTATATAAGCTATCTACATCTAGTTCCAGTAATGCAGAGATATCTCTGGCTAAATCGCATACAATTAAGGCATTTTTATTTACCGGATGCCAGGCCAACGGAGAAACTAGGCTGATGTTAGCCCGTGCGGCACCGAACATACCAGAAATATGTATCAATGGCGTCATGTCAATAATATTGATAAGCCTATTAACGCTATTTTTACTACGGTGCGAATAAAGATAATCAAATAAGCGCGGCTGCGCCTGTTTAATCATTTTCGCCAAAGCAACGGTAGCGTAAGTATCTGACATAGCATCATGGGTACGAAGGTGTTCTATGGCGTTGGCGCCAGTAAGGTGCTCAAGTTTAAAATCTGGTAACCCATCATCGCTTTTAGGCCACACAATCCCATCAGGGCGCAGGGCATAACAGGTACGCATTACATTGAGTAGATCCCAACGGGAATTATCATTTTCCCAACTGTAAGCATAAGGATGGTAAAAGTTACGGTAAAAAAGATAGCGAGTGACTTCGTCATCAAAGCGCAGATTATTGTAGCCAAGAATACAAGTATTTGGTCGGCTAAACGCTTGATGAATCTGGTTGCTGAACTCTGCTTCATTCACTCCATGGCATTGTGCATACTGTGGGGCAATGCCGTTTATCATCACTGCCTGCGGATCTGGCAAATAATCGTCGGCAGGAATGCAATATATGACAAGCGGATCTTCAATGAGATTAAAATCAAGATCAGTACGTATACCGGCAAATTGCGCGGGGCGGTCCAAGGCGGGGTTTGTACCAAATGTTTCGTAATCGTAAAAATAATAGCTGGGTTGCATTGGTTTACTGGCTACGGACGATGTGCGTCTTGTTGAGGGGGGTAACGAACTAGATCATACAGCCAAAAAAGCGGGCTGACAGCCAAGCCTGCCCAGGGGCTTTTGTAGAGGTAAAGACAACTAACAATCTGACTTAACAAGTTGGCTCCTCTGGCTGGACTCGAACCAGCGACATACGGATTAACAGTCCGCCGTTCTACCAACTGAACTACAGAGGAACAGCCCCGCCACCCTGGCAGATAGGCGGCATAATATCTAGCCCCTCCTTTCCTGTCAACGCCAATTGGTGCGCGCTGTGCGCTTTGACTGCTCTTCCACTCGTCACGGTTTCAAAAGAGGTCTATTTTATCTGGTCAACAATCAATTCGCCGTGATAGATCCCCACAGCTGATTCACTTGTTGTTGTGCATCATATGGCAAAGAGGACACAATCTTGTCTTGGGAAGAAAAACGAGACAGGGTACTGACCAATGCATCAATACTTCCGCCAACTAACTCTCCCCCTAAAACACGTAGCGTCTCAATTTTATAGTTATCATCACCGTAATGATCAGTGATGGTAATCTCATCACCGGATTGTTTACCATTAACTGTTATTCGTAGATTGTTTCCCTGCTTTTCCAGCCATATTTTTTCTCTTGTAACAGCAAGAGATAAGGTGTCCTGTCCCCCTTTCTCAGTAATCCTGTCAAGACCATCCCCGCTAGCAAACAGATAAGTATCATCGTCCTTACCACCATAGAGTTCATCCTCATCTTTCCCACCTGCTAGGGTATTATTCCCTGCCTCAGCGAGCAGCACATCCTTGCCTCCCCCTCCTTGCAGGATGTTAGCCGTAGCGCTTTTATCCAGCACGATATCATTGCTTTCCAATGCATCTAATGATGTGATATCAGTCATCAATGCTGATTCATGGTAAATCGTGACGTTATCATTGCCTGCTGTTACCCTGACTGGTGCTATGACTATTCTGCCTTGCTCTAATGCTAATGGGTACAAAGCGCCATCCTTATCCATCAGCGAAAGATGGCGGTACCTTTCGCCTTTGATCACATGGCGAAGACGTACCTTAGTTTTTCGTTTACTGAGCTCGCGGTGAGTCAGAATGACATCCTCGTCGAGCTGTAGTAGAAGAACCTGCTTAATGTCCAGGGGTAAAAACAGAATATCTTCGGCAGGTTCAGTAGACGAATCATCATTGTTGATCATGATCTCACGAGCATGTTTA
>LBFM01004845.1:0-17851 GCA_000988765.1 Achipteria coleoptrata | reverse complement strand
CTCTCTCCTACAAATACAACGCTGAGCTGATCCGCACACTCACTCTCTCTCGTCAAACAGTCGCTCTTTTTTTGGTCTGACATAAACAACATTGTGTGCAAGAATTGAAAGGACCCGCACTCGTATTTGGCACTAAAATTTAGATCGAGAGTTGAAGAGAGACTAAAAAATCAATAAATATCAGCAATAGTTTGATCGAAAGTGCATTTATGTGCTATCGATGTGATACTGAGTCCATCCAAATCTGCATCTCTCACTCAAAGGCCATTCTCTATAGATTTGTTTCACAACATTTCAATTCTTCACATTTCAAACATCTATTCAATAAAAATGAAAAACAATTTTATCACAAATTTTCACAAATATTAATCAATTAATTAATTAATTACATAATAACTAATTAAGAACTATTAATTAATTGGTTTAATTAAAACAATTCATTAAACATTGTTTTGTTTAATAAACTGTTCCATCAAAATGTTATTTATTTTTCATTTATTTATTCAAATTTTATTAATTATTTTTATTTTAATTACAAAGTTTATGCGTTGTCTGTATTTAATTACTTGCTTTAATTTTGAACTTATAATCTTTAATATTTAGAATAATTGTTTTTGCTTTTTAGCTTGATTAGTCTAGAATTTATTAATTTTTAATGAGAAATTCATCAGGATCATTATTTTAAAAATCAACCTTGTTTTAATCAATTTTTATTTAAAATATTGAAATCATTGAAAGTTAAGCTGAAATTATCGATCAATTATTAAATTTCAAATCAATTATTCTAAAATTGATTTATTACTGATTTCATGATTTTCTATTTGGTTTTGTCTATCGATAAGAATTTCTTCATTATATTTGATTGAAGTTTGTTTTCGTTTATATTTGCAAACACTTTAATTTATTTATGATTTTGAGTTTGTTTTTTGTTTTGTCTAAAACTTGTTATTTATTCATAAATCTAAGAATTGAACGGTTCTGTTGTGAACGACAATCACTGAACAAAAATAAAGAATAAATTTTAAGTCTATAAGAACTCAAATCACAGGACTTATATTGTATTCACATTAAGTTTAATGATTTTAGTTATGAAATCAATTTTTAAAATCAAATTAAATGTTAAAACAGTCGATAATTTATTATAATAAAAAATAGAGCACTAAATCACCTTGCTAACACATCAAAAATTATATAATTTTCACTCATATTCATTAATTGTCTTTCTTTTATATAAATATTTAAATTAATTTTATAATTATTTTGAATAAAATTGAAAATTAATTTTAATTTAAATCAATTCTACGATAATTAAAATTCAATTAATAAAAATACTTTTGTTATTGAGTTTAAAACTAATTTAAAGTTTATTTCAAATACAGTCTAATATTAAAAGTCAATCAATTATATAATGTGCTAATTATTGTTAATAATTATGTTTTTCCATTAAATCAAAAATAGGACTGACTTCTGCGAACAGAATATTTAAAAATCAATGCAATACTTTTGAAAAGTTATCAAAACATTTTGAGCCATCTATTGAATACTTTGAAACTATTATTCTGTGCACTAAAAACAGCAAAAACAGTGATTTAAAATTCAATAGAATTATTCTATTTATTCAATAATTCCGATAATTTTATTATTTTTTGAATAAATTTGTCGTCCAATTAGTTTGAATGCATAGAAAATATGATACTTAACTAAAATTATAGAAAGAAATGGGAATTGAATTTCAATAGAAGTTTCGTATTATTATTCAAATCAATGATTTTGGTCTGAAATCTGAAGACTGAATAATAAGAGAAACATTAATCTAACGATTTTGTAATAATGGAAAACATTATTCTTTGAAAAGAGTTTTATTTTTCTTTTGATTTTCATTGATTCAAATGATTAGAAGTAAATAAAGACTTTTTTCTCTCTCTATAATGACTTTAACTTCGATTACAATTGTTTAGAAAACTCTTTACTGATTTGCATCGAAAATAATAAATCTTATTTTGAATTGTATTTGACTTCGAAAACAATGTTCTGATATTATTGACTATAGTTTTTGGAATAAATCAATAATAAAAAATATATAGAGATATATATTTTATAGATATATAAGAAGTAAAAATTGAAGAAATGTATTATTTGTTTTATTCAAAATATGTAATTTAAATGCAATATATTCTGAATATTATTAAGATTTCAATAAAATACAGATACAATTGTGACAAATCTAATGTAAATGATTTGTATTCTCAAAATAATATATTATCTAAACTATCGATAACTGTTTGAGTTATCCAAATCATAGCCATCAAAATTAAACAAACTATATTCAAATTCAAATTTAAACAAGGTATATTTTATATTCTCTAATCACGCTGAATAAACTAAAAGATTGCATTTATTTTTGTTTCTTCAAATATAAATAAAAATGATTTCAATTAAATAAATTTTAAATTATCACAAATTGTGTGATCTATTCAATCAAAATTATAAACAAACGAAATAATTAATTTTTGAATCTGGCTTTTACTTGAAAATTACTTAATTTATCAAATGTGTGATTTAAATTAGCCCCAAATAATTTAATCTTTTTATTTAAATTAAACTAAAAACACAAAACATGATAAGTATCTCCGATTTTTCAACGGAAAGAATGATTTGATCCATGGGTAGACAATTAACAGACTGCAAAGAGAGACTTCTTTGAAATGTGTATGAAATTATTCTCATCTATAGAATGGATACAACCAAGAATATTTTACTGAAGAATAGAAATTACTGAAAATGTTCATAATTGATACTTTAAATTTTTTCAATCCATCAAATTAATAATTTAATTTAATTAAAAATTGGCACTTGATAATTTAGCTTTTAAAGGAAAATATCACCTACTATTAAATGTATCAAAATTTATCTCTAAAATCTATAACTTTTGATTAAATATATAAACGAATGAATCATTTGATAAAATATTTGATTAATTTTTCATTACTGTAATGAATGCAATAATTTTTTCCTAATATTAATAATATGCGAATATTTCAGTGAAGACGACGACTCTAAGGCTATAATTATTAATTTATGGCAAATAATTTGATAATTCAGTTGAATATAATTGTTATTTATGTCGAAAACGTCGAACTTATATATTGAATGTAAGGCAATAAAACATGAGTTCACTCCACTTGTGATATAAATTACAAGTTAATTATCTTCAAAATCTACGCTTAAAAGAGAACCCAAAAAACATTTTCTATCCCAAAGATTGCATTCATTTATATGACGTGTGCTCTCATTCGTCGGTGTGACCAGAAATATAATTCACAATTATCTCAACCATTACTGCATATAAATGTACGACTTTATTAGAACAGCTGCCAAAACAGTACTGTTCCGTTCAGTCCCTTATTTTTCTGTCAACTTATTGCTATTTTTTGGTTATAATTTTCACTTTTTGTGCCTCATTTTGGAGCTTACGGTTAATGAGTAGACTATTGTTAGTCAAAAAATAGGCAAATCGTAGGCAAACAGACATTGAGTAGTGATTACAATGATTTTGAATCAAATATAATATATATTGAAATAAAGTGAATGAATTCAACTATTTTTGTGTAAATGTTTATAACTTAAACCGTAAATTGTAGGCCAAAGCCCAGGACTAATACAAATGGCAAACCTATTGCCAGTGTTTAATTGCGCGCAAAAGAGGGGGAAAACACAGAGAAATTTTGCTGACCAAACACACCAAACGGCAAACTCGACCGTCTATTTGTATGCCAAGTTTTAATGGCATTGCATTTACAAAAAGTCAGTGCCATTACATTAGTTTATTTGACGGCAATAGAAAGATGTGTTCACTCTTGTGTTGCATATAAACTCGACTTTTATTTGTGAAAATTCCTCTGATATAACTCCACTCCTTTCCCTCTCCTATCTCTCACTCATTTGATGCTATATTTTTGTTGAATAAATAAAATATACATTTTGTCCCAATCTATAATGAAATGTGTTGTGCACTGCAATCCCCTACGAGTGCATTAACTGTATTTTTGCATCAAAATCGTCATCAGAAGTCATTCCCTATTCTTATTCTTATGTCTTTTCATTTGTGAAATGTTTGGCTATTCTTTTTGGGTATTCTTTATATTCTCTATTTTTTCCTTTTTTTGGCTCTAATGATGATATGCTTCTAAATAAAAAGTTGATGCAAACGACGAATAATAGAGGGGTAGAGCAAAACCAGGGGAAGCACTGCCATAGGGAAAGTGCTCCCAAACACTGACTGAGTGCCACTGCCAGTCAATGAGCAGAGAGAGAGAGAGAGAGAGAGAGAGAGAGAGAGAGAGAGAGAGATGAATATAAGGAAAAAATGTTTTTAGAGAGATATTGATAGGCGAAGGAAAGGCCATAACTTATATCTCCATAGCATATGAAGCTAATCATCTGAGAGGGACGAGAAAAGCTTTGCCAACATTTGTAGCAAAAGATAATGCAGAACAGAACGAAGAATAAGGCTATGGATGGAGTGGAGAGCAAAGCAGAGCACAGCACAAGCAGAACGAGTCAAAGCGACCCAAAAGTAAAGCGTTTGGCCCTTTAAATATGCGATATATATAAAGAAATATATATTGATTTCTATCGATCGACTCCTCTCTGTTTCGCACGTTTTGATTACTTAAGACTTTGCATACACTCAGCCATACTCTGGTATATTGTGTGCTCTTATATATTGCAATAAAGTCATGTCTACTGCGACTAAAGTTTGCGACTTAAGTCAACACTCATTTGCATATTAATGATTGAAAAGGGAGGTGCCGTTCACCACATTCTTCTGCTCAGACTTATTATTTATTCAGAGAAAGGGTTGTGATTTCTTTCAAATCTATTATAATTAGTTTTTTAAAATACTGAAAAGAGTGAGCGCTTTGCAAATAATAGTCTGCCTCCAAGTGCTCACACAAATAGCTCTTTCTCTTCATTTTCGTTAGGCTTAGATAGTGTTCCGCCCACTTCTGCACAAAAAGTATTGATTATTACTCCGACGACTAAAGTTTAGATCAGATTTTGTTATATTCTTTAAAATGTTAACTCATTTCTCGATTTCTCCATCACTTCGTTTCCATTCTTTTATTCTTCTGTTATATTCTTCTCTCAATTTTGCTTTTTTGTAATTTATTGACATAAAAAGAGAGACTTTTTTGCGAACTCTAAACAGAGTTCTCCGCACAGAATGCTATGTATTTGTGCCCGTTTTGGGACATAATAAATGTGGAACTTTTACGTCAAATACATGCGAATATGAAACTGTATATCAAATATAAGGTAATGCCAGCAAACGATGGATGGATTTTGAGATTATTTGATGGATGAACTTTAAAACGCATTGCAGGCGCACTACAATATTATCAAGAATATACTCTAAAATAGGTTAGAGGGAGGGTCTCACCAATTATGAAACGCATTTAATGTTTAATCGCAGTGTGCGGCTGAGGCTGAGTTTGAAAATGATTGCTCACGCAATACAATTCCAATACACCAGTGCTAATACACTCCCCTTTTGCGCCCATTTGTTTTAGAGCTAATTTGCATAATTCTTCTCAAGAAATTTTCAAACAAAAAGACTCTAAACCTTAACTAAATCTATAGACACTTCTAAAATAATGCGGGACTTTATATATACTGATCGCAAACAGAACACGATTTTAATCAATATATTTATCGATAATTCAAAGACTTATTTATTCTACAAATGAATTGTTATTCTCTTTAAATCTCTTTAGAGATAAGTTCAATATTACCACTGATTTTATGGCTAACCATTTGTTTTATTTTACTGATTATTAAACCCATTGAAAAGCATCTCTTTTTAACTGATTATTTGATTAATCGTTGATTAAAGGGACGAATCGTTCATTTCTTGATTATTATTTGGGAAATTGTGTTATATTTGTCTCTTTTTAATCAATTATTGGACTAAAATTCAATGCTTTTATTTTGTCTTTAAAAATGTTGGGATAAAACAAATATTTAGTTGAAAATATTGAAATATTGGTACTTTCAATGTTTAGTTAATAAAAGAAAAGTTGTCTACTATTTTGTAGTCAAAGTGCAGTTCATTACATACAGTCGTGAAATTCAATGAAATTAAATTCTGTAAAACTCGAGTCGAATCGTATTCAGTCGTTAGACCTTTAGTTCAAATAAAATTTTTGACTGAAATTGGATTAAAAATAGAGAAGACATTCATACAAATCAATAAAACAATGTATTATACTATCGGAGAGAAACATAAGAGGAAACCAATAGAAAAAAGTTAGAATTGAAGAGAAGTTTTGTTGCGTTCATTGTTTGTGCAAATGTGGCACAGAATGAATGAATGCATTCCTCGCTGTAAAAAATATTAGACTCCACTATCGTTAGCAATAGTTTTTACTATATTTATAAGGAATTGCGCCCAAAGGCAACAAAATCGAGTGGCCATACATACAGAACTGTATGCTTATGTGTCTGTGCCTTATGTGTGTGCCATCCGTTTTGGTCATGCAATGCAACAGAAGAACAAACTAAACATTAAAAGCAATGCCATTTTTTAAGAGGGAGAACTTGAATATTAGTTTGTTTCCATGGAGTCGCTGGCAGTGGCAGCTCTGGCAGAGCTCTGCCAGCAGATCATTTCATTATATGGACACAACTCTCTAATCGTTTAGCTATGCAGCCATTGAGCTCTGATTTAGGCCTTTAATCATTTTGTTATTCATAAAAGACCATTAGAGGAGTCAATCGAACGCAGAAATATTTACAATACTTTCACAGAAGAGAAGCCCTAATCTAACGATTCTTTCGTTTTTTTCTCTCTCTTTTCATTATTCCCCTCTGAATCTTAAGTTTTGGTTGTGTTTGTTGTGTTGGTTCTCAACTATATTCCCTCCTTTTATTACATTCCATCAAATTTCCTGGTTTACAGTATAATAACTATGCATTTCCTACACTCAACTAATATATATAAAATTCTACTTTAATTCTAATTTAAAATAAAAACAACGTTTCGCTCATTAATTGTAATGTAAGGACTGTTAAGAAATGATTAGAGTTTTATGTTTAGTGAACCAGAAATCGGAAAACAATCGGATGAAGGGATGATCGATATGTTAATGAAGACCAACAGTAATCAACAAAATTACTTTTAGACTCCACTTATTCTTTACTTTCTATTCTGTCCGTTGTTTATATAGACTCGAAATTAAACAAACTTTTTATAGCAAATCCGAATCACAAATTCTTAAGCACTGGAATTAGGAATTCTGAATAAAACAAAAAGGAATTTCCTATATTGTTATTATCAACAATATTTGTTCTAGCTATTTCCTTTTCAGCTCAATTCAGTTTTATAAATAAAATAATAATAACAACATTCCAATAGTTTTTCAAATGTTAGGATAAAAATGGATACAAATTAACCGATAATTTATTTTCTTTTTATTTTATATAAGAGTTGACTCAAAAATCAAAATCAAAATCAAAACTTTTGGCGAAAATACTCCAAAAAATAGTATTTTTCATTTCATATATTTCATCTCAAATTGAATTTCTTCAATAAAATGCTGTCAAAAGTTTGAATTCAAAGTAATTAATTTTCAATATAATAAAAGTATTATTATTGCTATTTTCTGAACTGTTGGTCCTTAGAATTAAATTGAATTTTCTCATCAGTTTTTCCTTATATTTTCCAATTGAAAGAAAGGGACTTATTATAGAGTTTTCTTTCAATTGTAAAAATGGTAAAAACAAATTTTGAATCTCATTCAATGTATTAATCATTTATTTAATCGAATTCAGTATTGAATTAAATTTCAAGTTCTCGAAAGACTCGACGGAATAAATCAATTTAAGTCTAAAAATTTGTACTAAAAATCTATTTCTTTAAACTCGTGACTCATTAGTAATTTTTACTCTATTTTATATATTTTGTTCAACAAATTCTCTAAGTTTTTAGATTTGATTATTTAAATCTAACAAACTTTAAGAACATTTAAGCCTTTGTTCGCAAATATTCTTTATGTTATGACAAAATGGGAAAAATGTTTTTTATTTAATAAATTATCAATTAAACAATTAAAATTAACAGCAAGAACAAATTTACAGGGTTTCATAAATTATACGATCTTTCGAATCAACAAAAGTCTATTATCAATAAATTTAAAATATTTATTATTTTAGCATGATACTAATATAGGTAAAAATATTTCTAAATTAGCCCTTAAAAAATAATTAATATTTTTGAACTTATATTTGTGTTAATGAAAATAATTACATTTAAATGAATAACTAAATTATTTTGGAAGACATGTGTAGATCTAACGCTACAATTAACAAATAAAAACATTTTTCGCAAAACTCTACTCATTATAAATTATAATTAAATTAAATTTTTATAGCTTTCCAAATAATAAGTTATTCCACTGCCAAGAGGTCAACAGTAACTAGATAAACTTACAATTGCACCTAGAATATTGGTAAAGTTATCGATAAATTTGATTAAAAGCGATTAAAATCATTTTCCTCTTCTGTTATCATATTTGTTATACATTTGAATCGATAGTTATTTTCATGAATTTGGATATCAAGTCATGAATTTTCAAATAAAATGCGATATAAAAACCTTTTAGATCTCTAACTTCTATAATATAATCAATTTTTCTTCGCTGAAAATCCATTAATTTATAATCTAATAAAATTTTGTCGATTCTTATTAGATTCAGCGCATGATTTCATGATTTTTTGAGAGAAAAAAACAAAAAATAAAAATAAAATTTAATGCAAAACATTAGATAATCTGATTTTTAAGAGTAAATTCGATTATTTGTAACTCGAATTCCGAGCAAATGCTTAAATGTTCTTAAAGTTTGTTTAATAATCAAATCTAAAAACTTAGAGAATTTGTTGAACAAAATATATAAAATAGAGTAAAAATTATCGGAATTCATCACTTGATAAACAATTTGCATCTAAAATACACTTAAATTACTTTCCATTTTTTTGATAAACTTATTTGAATTTTATTTTGTTTACCAAAATATTTTTGATATCCTTTTAGTAAAGTAGAAAATAGTGTCGAAAATAGTGTAACCTTTCAATAAAAATTCATTCATTTCTTTCGTTCAAATGACTGAACGAATCTAAACGTTTTAGATTTGATTATTATTATTAAGTGGCGATACTATTGTCAGAGACTCATTCAATTGTTATTGTTGTTGGATGTGCTGTGCAATGGTATGGTATGGTATGGGCGCACTGTTGCCAGCAGTTTAAGAAAAAGTTGACAATTTTAAAGTATTTGGTGTATTGTGAAAATTTACGCCAATCACTGTTGACATGAGAACAAGAAAAAGCTCTTTATTTTCTCACTTATATTATATACATTTAGACTACTTATCCCAATCTTATCTCAAATAATACTTTCAAATGTAATAGTTTTACAAATTTTTTGTTTCAAAAAAATATTTGTTCTGTTTTTTAGTTGTAATTTAGTACTGGCATAGCGATAGTGATAGGCAATGGTCGGCCATATCTCTGCCTTTATTTGTATATATTTTTATATACATTTAATTTAAAGAATTTTATTTTAGTTTAGAGAAAATGTGATTCAATGACTGCCACCAAACGATTTTTTTCAGAAAAATTTATTGATTTTTTGCTCTTTTCTCTAAAGTTATCTTAAATTTTATATATAATATAATCCATCCATTATTGTCAATGAATATATTTTATCCATTCATAATCCAAAATCCATTTTCTTCATCATTGAAACCATCAATTTTCTTATCCAAGAATTTTATTCTTGAGTTTTATCAGAATTTTTAAAAAGTTATTGAATTAGAGATTCAGTATTATATAATCCAGATAAATGGATTGGTAGATGGATTGGTGGATCATTTTGAAATGTTTATGCTCTTATCTCATAAATTAATTAGAATAATTATTCAAGATAATATATTATATTGATTTTGTTTTAGTGTGAAAATTCAGAGAGAATTTTCAATCTGTTTATTATAAAAATCAATGTCTGATAAAATATTATAAAACTTTAATCAATCAATACCTTCAATACCTTCAATATTTTTATGGCCAGAAATTCAGTTCATTATAGAAGTATTTTTATTTTAAATCTCTTTTTAAATGATTTCGTGCTTATTATGTGAAAAGAGATTTTCATATATTTTTATATAAATTTATAGATAGAAAAACATAAAGAAATGGTAAACTATATTTGAAAACTTTTTAGAGACGCCTCAATAAATTTTCATTTCAAAGTACTCCGGAATTATACAAACATTTTTTAAAAACTGCATCTATATATGGATTTTGATGAGATTCTCAGAATATATTGATATTTGAAAAAATGTAATCTTATATACATTTATAAGCAATACTCGACTGCCTTTCTATACACAAATTCCATTTATGATAGAAAAGAATTTCTTCCTTTCTTTCTATATTCAATCGATAGATGAGATTATATTCTTTGCTTTAAATTATACTATATTTTTCTCTTATTTTTATTCTATCAAATTTTTGTTTGTCTTAAAAATTTGTTTTCAATATATTTTGAAAATTATAATTAATATCAAACAAAAGTAATTCAATTATTAAATAACTTTTATCTAAAATTAAAGTTCTTTTCATTAAAATTATTAATTTTAAATTAAATTTCAATTTTCTTTGAATACTTGAAATTGAAATGTGATAATATCAAGAGAATTATAGATGACCAAGAAAATTACTTAATAAACTCTCAATAGAGCAAGAATAAGTCAGTATTTTAGTAAATAACTATTTAGTTTCAACTAATAAAAGTCAAAAATAGCTAAATATATGCGTTTTGGTATATAAAATGTCAAACAAGTATTGGAATGTCATAAATAAATTGTTGAGTAAAACAAAATCAGAATCCAATTTGAGTTTTACCTACATCTGACCAAGCTCTTCTATTTCCAGGGGGGGAATAGGTACGGGAACAATATGGAACATACTGTTATCCAAGATGGCAGCACCGGTAGTGGCCAATTTCGGATAAATAGATGTAAATATGGTAGTTTTCTGGTTAAATACAAGTTTAATGCCGTTTAAATTAGCCTAAAGACATATAAATCCACTTTTAAACGCAAAAATTACTGACAAAATGGTGGAAATGGCCGAAAAAGGTAGCTGCGTTTCGCGCAACGATAAGGGTTACCTCAACCTGCTGCTAGGGGGGAGGACTTTCGAAATTTTTTGCAACATGGGGAAATGGCTGTCCCCCCTGGCCAGGCGTGCTTTTACTCAACTTTTGAATAAATGATTAGAAGTATCTTAAAATACTTATTCTATAATAAATTCATTAGAAATTGTATTAAAATATAAAATTTGTTTATCGTTTTCATAGAAATAAGATTTCATAAAATTTCGAAACAAATTATTTGTAAAACATTTTTGAAATAAAAAAAAAGAAACTTTTATTTGTGTCGAAATTATTTTTCAAATAATATATTTGATTCTTTAAAATTTGATTGTCTTTTGTGTTCATTAAATAATAATAATAATAATAATAATAATAATAATGAGCATGCTCAATATTAGTTCTGTTCAATTAATTTTGTTTTATTTGTAATTTAGAATTTAATTAAATTATAACAACATTTGAAAAGATAATAATTTTTTCATCAATTAATAATTGTTTTGATAGATAAGTGAGCAAAAAATAAATGCATAAAATTGTATACCAGTTGTGTTGTAGAGTTCACAGTGAAAAAGGCATTGATTTTAATAGTGAATTGTCTAACAAATAACAAACAAAATGATTGATTATGTTATCTGTTGTAAGGGTTGGACTGATTTGATTGACTGGTAGTATGAGATGAAGCGCGAGATACGCTCTCTGGCCTCGAATGAATGGCGGCAGTGGTGGCAGTAGTAGTTGAGGTGGAGCTCGGCTGCTGTGTTGCTGTCCTGGTTGACACATCCACACAACTTTCCCAACTGTCCTCTTCTATACTGGAATATTGGTTTTGTTTATTTGGATGATAAAAATGATAAGTCGGTTGAGATCTAATCAAACGATGAGTCGACGGAGAAGTTATCAGAATTTTTGGACGATCTGAGACTGGAATACGTTCTGAGACTGGAATGCGTTCTTCACTTAAGTCTTGGAAATCAGAAACACTTTTCTTAAATTTGATTTCTTCGCTCCAATTTAATGCTGTATTACTTTCATCTTCTATTGATTTTCGTGACATTAAAGCAGAAGTTCTTGATTTATATCCAGAACTTTCAAATAAATTGATATTACATTTCAATATTAAATATTTATCCACAAAAAACAAAAATTATATTTACTATTAAATGCATTATTTGTTTTCAATTTTTAAAAACTAATTTAAACACAAAATAATTTTCTACTATTTGTCTAATCATTTAATACAGTTATTAAATAACAAGAATATTGAGAAAATGCAATCAAAGCTATATTTCAACTATTAATATATAAAACAATTATCACTCGATTTAATAGACAAATAATGGGTTAAAGTATAAAAATCGTGCAATTTTTCAAATATTCTTTTCGGAATCATTTCAGAGAAAATATCAAATAAGACTTAAATCTATATAATTCTAAATATTGATATTCAATCCAGTGGTCACTTCCTATTGTTTATACCCCTGCTGTAAAATATTCCCTTGTTGATTCATTTAGAATTTGGTGTGCAATGTGACAAAAATAAAATCAAATGCCTGTTCTTTAAACTCTCAGTTTTGTGTAACAGTCTGTAAACAATAGGGAGGTTCCACTGTATATCCATAAAATAAATATTACGAAAAATAGATTAAAAGACAATACAATCTATCCCGTTAATAAGCCAGTCCGCGGTGCGGCCAATGTATTAGCCTTATATCCGGTTCTGACTAATAGTTGGTTCAATAAAGGATTTAATAAAAAGACTTTATTCGGTGAAAATTAACCGAAATTAATTGAAATGAGAGCTACCGGTGCATCAAAAATTAGTGGCTTAAATTAGGGTTTTCACCTATTGCTGGGATAGATTGTATTTGGTTAAAATTGATTCATTCATTTGGATATTAAACTACTTGTGCTGTCATGCCATCCGCTAAGGTTTGATCAAAAATAATAATAATAATCAAATAATAACTAAACTATTGGATAGATTCCTATACCTGTACTCAATTGCAAGAACGCTAGAGATAGAGATAGACTGAGCAATCAGTTGATGAGGCTTTCAATATTTGGAGGAATGAGACAATTATTAATCAGAGACATCAAAAATAATTGAATAATCAGTGAATGTGTTTTTAGGGAATATGTTGGGGCGGACACTACCATATGCTTTACATACTTTTATTTTAATAAATTCTTAAATAAATTCTAATAAAAAGCTATATTTCAATGCAATTGCTATTGATTTTGCATTTGATTGGATCCGGGAATTAATAGTTAAACATTAAAAAGGTTTAGTGATTGAGGTTAAGGGATAAGCTATTAGCCATTAATGATCACTATTTATCTTAAGATAACAAATCGATATTAATATTAAAGATTAGCTAAAAAAGAACTTAATTTGAATTATGAGTATAAAAGTCATTCAAATGGTATTTAATGAGTTGATAGTTGTATTTACTCACTCGAATAGCATCCACACAATATAATAACACAAACAGAAGCCCCCAATCATTATGATTCCAATAATCATGCATAGAGTCAACGGTACGTTTCGTTTCTGTTTTTGAAATATTTTTAAAATTTTAATTTCTGTTTCGATTATTTTCTATTCGAAGACTCACTTCATTTGAATAGTCATCGAGATATCGATCACAATTAAGATAAGAACAAATGGAACCAATTAAGTCATTTTCAATATCTCGATAGTCTTTTAGTGATACATTTGATAGCAATCCATGAGTGCACTGACGGACTATTTGTTCGCAACGCGTCTCTAATTTCTTCATTTGATTTGAATCACAATTTTCAAAATCCTTTCTGTTTTTGGGTAAGGCTTGAGATCTCATTCTATTTCTTCTTTTAATTTTGTTTGCGATAATGACATCACATCTCATAATATCGCAAAAGTGGGCCAAACAGACAGAATCGTCGCGCTTTCAATATATTAATTATATTATTATTCAATTAATTATTATTTAAAGACATTATTTGTATAGAAATCCAAACAATTACTTGATTGCTGTCAAACCGATGAGATTCGTCCCAATGAATGGCAAGTCTTTCTGCACATAAAAATGTTGAGCCACAGAAAGGACAGGTCCATTGAAAACTAAGCTCGTCGTCATGTTCTTCCTCTTCGTCTGTTTCGGGCCACCATAATAGATCTCTCTGCGGATGAAATGGACAGTCCATTTGCATCGAAACCCTATACTTGTCTAATATTGGAATGAATTTCTGTAAATCAAAAGTAAATTTTAATTTAATTACTATTAAATAAATTAAAATAAATAAATAATAAAATAAAATGAGATATACTTTTTGGATAATACTCCTAACGATTCTTGATTTGTCTCTCGAACATTGCATTAGTATGTGTTTGTGGTCATACCATCCGACGTGTGTTAATAAAACTAATATTATAGCCTATATTATTAAAATTAATATTTATTTAATTTATTAGATAATTATTTTTAGATAAAAAGATACTAAACCTCTAAACATAAATAGTTTGAATACATTTAAAGATTCAATTTTAAAATAGTTTCGTTTCATTTATATATATATTTATAAAATATATTTATATTCATTGCATTAATAGATATATATATTTATATTAATTTAAAATTCTATTAACTTGTATTTGGTTTTTCAATTAGTCTTTTTGTTTAACATTTGCCAATAAAATACTTAAAATATCCAAATATATCAATATTTTGTCGTTTGATTCAATAGTACGCAAACGCTTTATCTTCGATCGATATTATGTTTTCAGTTACCGACTGAAGAATGGATTAATAGTCAGAATCAAAATCAAAACTTTTCACAAATTATTTAAAATATTTTTTATTATTTCTCAGAGAAATAGTACTGAAAATAACATAAATTGAAAGTAATTTTTGCTTTAAATTAAATTTATAATTGAAAAACTAAATAAATTTAAATGACTTTAAATATATTTATATTGAAAGAAATGGAAGACCATAACAATACTTGATCCTAAAGAAGTCACAAAACTGATTCCAATTACCCACCAGAGAATTGTGGCCCAAATATTCCATTCTTCGCGAATCATTTCTGTGGTAATCATAGCGAAAGCGTCGAAAATATCCATTTTGTCTGAAATTTTGTGTTTTATTAGAAAATTGAGACAATTTTAAGATACTTTACTGAATGTCATTCTGTAAATAGTCAGACCTCCGATGACTGACATCCAAGTAATAAAAGCCATGACATAGAAAATAATGATATAACCACTTGACATACAGGTGCCAAAAGAGCCAATCATGAAAATTGCGGCGCCGCTATAGAAGAGTGTGAGCGCCCAAACACGCTCTTCAGTGTATTGACATTCGAAGGTTCCGTTCAAACGAGTGCCCGACTCATCACAAGAAGACGTACTATAACTGACATTTGCTTGAATTGCTAGACTCAACAGAATTGAAACCATAAGACCGCAGGCAATAGCATGAATACATTTGACCCCTTCGATCCATTCCGCCATTTCTGATATAATATGTTTGATATAAGATATTTGATCCAAAGATTTATAAGTAATAAAAGTTAGAAAACTAGAGATCGGTTTTACAGCAATTAATTAATTATTTAATAGACGAATGAAATATATGAATATTGTAGAGACACTACATTTTAATTAATATTTTATTATTTAGAAGTAATTAACGGAAAATAATTCAAATTTATTATTAAATACAATTTATTATTGACTCTAAATATTTTTAAACCAATTAATTATAATTAAAAATAAAATGCCGGTTCTTTCAAATAAAAGGAAATACAAAACTAGAATACAAAGAAAACGAAAGAGAGAACTGGAATACGATTCTGAAGAAGAATATGAGACCAAAAGAATTAAGAGAATGAAATTAAGGAATAAATCAGTTAAAAGAAAAGGCTATTCCAGGCATAAGAAATGTCGAAAAAAGAAAGTTAAGAAAAAAGAGGTGGAAAGACACATATGGAAGTGGTGGGAAGAGGATAGTCATGAGGATGACATCAAGTGGACAACTTTCTCACATAAAGGACCACTATTTCCGCCTCCATATAAACGTCTGCCAAAAAGAGTTAAATTCTATTACAATCGAAAACCGATGCGATTAAACCCGAAAGCGGAAGAAGTGTCCACTTTTTATGCAAGAATGCTTGAAGAAGATTATGTCACCAAAAGGGTCTTCAATAGGAATTTCTTTAAAGATTGGAGAAAGACTATGACTCGTAAAGAGAAAGCGACGATAACTGACTTAAGACTTTGTAATTTCGAAGAAATGGCCGAATATTTCAATGAAGAATCGGAAAAACGAAAACAAATGACAAAAAATGAAAAACAAAGAATCAAAAAACAAAACGAAAAACTTATTAAACAATTCGGTTATTGTGTAGTCGATGGACACAAACAGAAAATCGGAAACTTTAAGATAGAACCGCCAGGTCTTTTCAGAGGACGGGGAAGACATCCCAAAATGGGGAAACTTAAGAAACGTGTTCGTCCTGAAGATGTCATAATAAATATCGGCAGAAGAGCTAAAATACCCAAACCTCTTAGCGGACACAAGTGGAAGGAAGTGCTTCACGATAACACTGTGATGTGGTTGGCCTCTTGGACCGAAAATATTATGAATAGTGTAAAGTATATTATGTTAAACTCCTCTTCAAAACAAAAATCGAAAGAAGACTTTGAAAAGTATGAAAAGGCGAGAGAACTCAAAGATTTTATCGAAGAAATTAGAGCCGACTATCGCCGAGATTTTAAAGCCGAAGAAAGAGCTAAAAGACAGTTATCTGTCGCCCTTTACTTTATTGATGAATTAGCGCTCAGAGCTGGTAATGAAAAGGAAAGGGGAGAAACAGCAGATACCATCGGCTGCTGTTCATTACGCGTAGAACACATCCAACTTCACGATAAGAAGAATGGTATGAGAAATGTGGTAGACTTTGACTTTTTGGGTAAAGACAGCATTCGGTATAAAAAATCAGTTTCTGTGGAGAAATTAGTTTACATAAATCTGAAACAATTCATGGAAAACAAGGATTTCTATCAACACTTATTTGATGAGATAAATACCACAGATCTCAATATGTATTTGAATTTTCTAATGGAAGGCCTGACCTCTAAAGTCTTCAGAACTTTTATCGCTTCAGAAACTTTTCAGAAAGAGCTCAACAAATTGACAAAACGTGGAATGACTGTTCCCGAAAAACTTTTGACCTACAATAGAGCCAATCGAGAGGTCGCTCTCATCTGTAACCATCAAAGAGCTGTTCCCAAATCATATTACAGACAAATTAAGAATTTGGAGACAAAGATTAAAAGAAAGAACAAAATGATTAAACAGACAAAAATGGCGCATAAATTGGCCAAAAAGAGTAAGGATTCGGCGAATATTCGCAAACTTAAGAAACGAATGGAAACACTTGAGGATCAGTTGCATAATCTCGAGATACAAATTACTGACAAACAAGAGAACAAACAAATAGCATTGGGAACATCCAAACTCAACTATTTAGATCCAAGAATAACTGTTGCTTGGTAAGCATACCTGTTCACATTTCACTTAATGGGTTTACTCAGTAATGGCCAAACTCTCCCGCGTCAGGGGGTCCCAAAAATTTTTTACAGGGGGATAT
>LBFM01004843.1:21789-38409 GCA_000988765.1 Achipteria coleoptrata | reverse complement strand
AATTTCTAAGAGTTGAACATGGTAAATAATTAGGTACTGTACACAGTTTTTCTATGTCTAGTTTACGGTATTATAAATATACTGTATATTTAATAATTTACTGAAAAAGAGTTAGCAAGGTCATTTGACCATTAAGTTTAATAAATTTCATTTCAATTCATTAAATAAATTTTGACAAAACACTAATGAAATTGAATGAAAGTTTAATCAAATTTAATAAAAATGATTAATAATTTTCGTGATTCTAAAGAATGGTTTCGTGTCTTAAAATAATATATTATTATAATTTAGAATTCATTAAAAGTTTGAATCATTCATAAGAATAATAAAAGAGATGTTTATTTTAAATGATAAAAATTATTAAAATTTCTTACGAATAATAATAATTTTCCACAAATTTTTTTTGAGTCATAAAATTAAACTCAGGGTTTGTGGACAATATAATGAATCATTATTAATGATAAAAGACAGCTTATTATTGGTTGAAATATCAAAGCTATATTAAATATCTAGCTAAAATACAATAAATATTCTGAATTTGTCAATCTTTACCATATTTTCACTAAATTCTAATTCATTTCCTGAAAAGTATCTGAATATATGGTTATTATTAGTTCATAGCCTTGAATATGATTTGTTTGAAAATTCTCAACAAATTTATTTTTAATCTGATTTCTGTTTTCATATTTTAATTTAACCTTTAGTTTAAAAACTATAAACAAAAGTTTTTATTAAATAAATTCATTTATTAAGCAATTAGTGATTAAACTAAAAGTATACTCAAAGCTGAAGGTATGGATATTTTTCTGTTTAATTGCTATGAAAACTATGTTTTATGGACTGATTTGAATAAATTTTTTAAAAATGAGATTAAAGTATAATTTAAATGCGGAAAAGATATTCAAAGTTATTCAGTCTATTATTATTGAAATTTGAATTTCATTGTTGAGTTAAAAGAGTTCATTCGATAAATAATATGAAATCAAATGATTTACAGTTCCATAGATTCTAAACATTTAATTAAATAAAAGTATTTTCTCTTCGATTTCCCGACCGCTCAAAGAGTTGGCCCTCAAAAAGAGGATCGGTCTCTCAACTCAGATAAATATAATATTACATTTCATTGAATAGATAGGGAAGGGGTCAGTTCGTCGGCTCAATCCAATTATGTTATTCAATACAAAACACATTCATTGCATTCAAATTCAACACAAGTTTGGACTCAAAATAGTTTTATTTTTATTCAATGAAATGTAAAATAAAACCAATTATTTTTTAAAATATTTTAATCAAACTCTATATTAAAGACTATAACAATTGCATCGAATAAAGTATTGTTGAATATTTTACCGCTTAATCATATGGTGATCTTCTAGTGATTCCGGTCGTTCCCTAACCCTTTAATATCAGAGTTTAGTTTTTGGGAATAAACTTCAATAAATTTCAAGTCAATCGCATATTATTTTTATTGTTTATCTGATTTCCATTACATTATTTATATATACAAAAAATCTAAAGTTTTACTTAACTATACATTTATTTTAATATAATTAATCATATATTTTATCAAAACATTAAAAGTATTTTTAAATTATTGGTTAAAAAGATTAAATTACATACAAATTAATACTGAATTATCTAAAAATCTGTAAACGTTTTCATAAAATATTGTAAAACTCATATTTTTTCAATTATATAAATATATTATTAATAATTGTTTTTTACAACATTTTAATTTCAAACTCTCTTTTATTTGGATTTTTCCGTTTAGGAAACTATTTGCTTGAAAACCGTTTAAACTTTTAATTAAATAAATGTTTGCAATACTATAATTAGTTAATACAAATCAATCCATTCTTAAAGTGATTTTTAATCAAATTTAAAAATTAAGTTATAATTAATTAATACTTTTCTTTTAATAACAATAGTTTCTTAAGAAATAAAGTCTTTGAGAAATATTTATGAATTTAGTTCTGTTTTTTGAATTAAAAACTCTGATTAATATTAAGAGATGTCTTGGATTGTGAGGCAATTTGTGATACATTTGTAAGAACTCTCTGTTCCACACATCCCTTAATATGAAAAACTTCCCAAATATTATTCAAATGGGAATCTATTAAATATTTATAATTATATTTAAAACAGACTTTAAATTCGATTAAAGTTTACGTAAATTTTAAATTTAGGAATAATTAGAAGAGAGTCCAACTCTTCTTTATTAAAGGATGTGTTCACTCATTCATAATTATACAGTAATATAAGTGTTCACAAAATGTTTGCATTTTTTCAAACTCTTTGTTCGAACGATTGAATTAAAATTAATATTCAATCTACTAATCACTGTATTTGAAAGGGAGGGTCGCTTTGATTCAAAAATACTGGCATTTGTTGTGTTCGATCAGTAACTGAATATCTTAGTCAATACATTGTATATCAATGAAAGGGCCCACACCTTATGATTGCTAAAAAGATTATGAGTCCCATAATTGTGATGAAAATCAGCACTAATTTAGTGTTCTATCAATTATTAAAGACTAGTTATAATCGAAAAACTTCTCAATTATTACAAAATATTTTTTAGTCTATTTTACTATAAAATAGTTATGAATCGGATATATGACTACAAACTGATCCCAATATATATATAAATATAAAAGTTTTGATGGTCTCTATGTGTCTATCACTCAATGTTTTGACTTTAATTAATAAATTTACTCAAAATTTTGATTTTTGTACGAAAGGTTTAACCAATTGTTTAGTAATCCATACATTAATTGTTGCGATTTTTATTGTGATTTTCGTTTTCAAGCATTAGATCCAACTGTTCCGACAGATTGACGAGCATTGTCTCGATGTCATCCAATTGGTCGATAGGCGCTGATGGCACACATGACCTCACACTCGATGGGGCCACTGATTGGACGCCAATTGTTAGCATTCTATTCAAATGATTGTTGAATGTTATGTTGACATCAAAACAATAATTTGAGTCAAACATACCTTTCGTTGCGTTTTGTCGGCGAAAGGCTTTTCTTCAAAAATTCAGAGTCTATTCAATTGAATTGAAAATTAATTTTCGAAATAATTATAAAAATATCAAATAATACCTAAAATTTTGTTCGAAATATCTTGAGTTATGATTGTTTTGGGAACAGCAGATGAGGGGGAGTTAGTCATTGAAGAAGGAGCTGATGATGTGAATGAAGATGAGGGCGATCCTAATTCTTTGCCAATTGATTCACTATTAACCCTTAAAATGGTTCCGATGTTGTCGTTTGCAAATGGCATCGACTCCGTTGAGGAACTGCTCGATATATTACATTCTCTTTCAGAGATGTCTTTTCGACGTTGAAGTGTATTATAGTTCTGACACTCAATGAAAGAGAGGGGCGAAGGAGGGGGTGGAAAGTCATTGGAATAATCCACTCTTTCATTTGACTGTCTGTTCAGAATTTCATCGCTATTATTATTAATCGAGAAACGAGAGGTCAAACTCTTAACACAGGAGGCGAACACCTCTTCCTGGAAGTCTTCATACCCTTCGCGATGAACGGGAGTATGAGTTGGACTGAAAGTAGTCATCGATGGCTGTCCAAAATTAGAACCAGTGTTACGAATTGAATTAACTCTTTTGGGTGGAGGCGGAGGTTTCTTTCGCTGAAGACTTAAATACATTTGCGAAGACATGTCTTGAAAATAAGGGTTCGTTTGATTGTCGTCACAGATATAAGTGTTGATTGAATTTTTGTCGCTTTGATTCACAGAATCCAATCTTTTATCGAATGAACTAATCTTTTGGGGTTCGTTTGAATACATTTGTTGATTGACATCATTAGAGTCCGTTTGTCTCGTTTTTGCTACTATTTTAGCGATTGGTTTGGTTTTTATCATACCTTTAGGTCTCTGCAAAGTTGCCGTTCCATCGATTTCATAGAATACTTTTCGATTGTTTGCATAACTATTAATTACTTCACTGTCCGTCTCATAGCCATGAATTTGGTCGGAGTCTCGCATATAATTCGATTCATTGTCGCCATAAGGGACTGGTCTTTGAAATCCATTAATTGTAAGTCTTTGTTGTTTTCCGCAATACATTTGATAGTAATTGTTTTCACTGTTATCTAAACTCTCTAAAGATCTGCCGCGAGAGGACTGGAAGACACAGTTCTGTGGTTCGGCTAACATATATCCATTCTGTCCATAATATTGACCCTCACTTTTTTGTCTGCAAAACATATATCCATTGGTCGGCAACTGTTGAAAAGTCTTCAACTGTGGAGTTATAGACTTTTCAGTAGTGGGTGAAGGCGTTGATTTGGTCGGTGCGAACATTTTTATTGGAACAGTATCTTGAAATTGATGAGTAATGAGTGGTAACTGATAATTACTTGGATTAGGACGGGTTGGGATGTCTGGACACGAAGTCGTATTATTATAGACCAATGGAAGAGAGAGGTTGTGCGAAGTTTCCGATGAATTGGAACGACTCATATTATTATTAAGGCTTTTGATCTTTTTGATGGCTAACATTATCTTCTTTTGATGACCTGAGTTATCAACAATTATATTAACAAAATATTCCAACAAATAATATAAAGTGTTGACAATTACCCAATTTATTTATGCCAACCTCTTCGAGGTCTTCCCAGGCTAACTCTGTCACTCTATCGATTGAGTCATATCCCTGAGCAGAGAGGGTATTGTAATATTGTTCCAGACGTAATAATTTCAACCATTCAAGTAATGTATTCTAGGATTTAACAAAATATTTACGTATTATTCATGCAATGATGTAATGATTTTATCGATCGATCAATACTTACGGGTTTATAATTTGGAATTCCGTCCGCAATATTTAGCTTTTGGATCTCAGTTTTGAGGATTTGACGCTTTCCTGGTTTTGTGATTCCAATTGCAGTCAAATCCTGGAAAATATTGATTGAATGGCAATTAATTGCTCTCAATATTGACGTCAAATGATATGCACAACATTTTAAAACTAATAAATCATTTATAAATTGATTATAAGTTCACTAAAAGCTTATTAGTTTCAAATCGTTTTCCAATAAAAATCCAATAATAAAATATTGGATACTTTTGTGCACTAATTTACAACAATCTTCACAATTATATGAATATTTTTAATCAATAAGAGGTATACCTCAGGTGTCATCCGAGAAATGGTAGGCATATCATAACCGGCGCGAATAAAATTGTTGGCGTATTCTTCAAAATTAATCTTTGAGAGCCACGAATAGATTATTTCTTCGTCCTTTTAAAATATGTTATATTTATTTAATTTGTTATAAAAAGCCATCGAAAGCTTCAAACTTTAAAACATATGGTTTTAAACACAAATCGTTATTCAGAAATATCCTATTCATTAATTTAATTGAAATTCAATTGAATGCAGATTAGAGTCAAACATATTTTTGGAAATACGCTCAAAATTTTTAAGAGATTAAAAAATTCAAACGAAAGTTTGAATTTTGGAACGTTTCTTAAAATTTAGATCATTTATTCTGTCAGTCAATATGTGAGCCAATATTTATGATAATTGTATGAAAAAATAAAATAAACCAAAATATTCTAAATTTGGATCTTTTAATGCAAGGATTGATATAAATTAGGAATTTTAGATTCAATTGATTAGCAAATTAAATGAAATAACAATTCAAAGAGTATTTTGTTATTTCATTTTATCTTTTCCTTAACTTTCGATAAAATTATTAAAACTAATAAAAGTGATACTTATGTACAAAGAAATAGAAAAATAAATAAACCATTAAAAAGGTTTAATGTATTTATTGTTTGATACGGTAATCAAAATGTAATAAAATATTTATTATTATTCAAATAATTAAATTTAATAACTTATAGACTGAGAGACAGAGCAAAGAAAAATTAAAGTAATTCTAAATATTTTCTTACCATAACTACTAAAAAATGATTTGAGATAAGAAAATATAGTCCAAAATTAGAGAATATTTAAGAAAATTGACATTTATGTCATGTTTTGCAAATTCTCTAATATCGTATCGAAACTTGTAATACATAAGCAATGAGTGAATTCTAAATAAAATCATTTGAAGCAAAAAATATTTGACTTATTTATAAAACAGGGCTTTAAGGGATGTGTCGCTGGATTTACTGAGAAATACAAGTTTTGTGGTCTCGAATATGAAGCGATTGAACGCATAGCTATGGCCGTAAACTGCACTCAATGCTGACAACTATAAGTGCGTTGACGTATGGGGACTGACATCTGAGTTAAAAAAGCACATCCAATATCACATCTGTATTAAATTTTCATTAATTTTTCGATCAAACATTCATTAAATTTTTAATTATAGAATCAAAACAATTGTTTGAATAATAAATAAGAGAATGGTTTGAATTGGATTTTAAATAAATAATAAATTGAATCACAAATTGGAGACAAAAATAGTCAGAAATTAGAACTGAAAATAATACGAATGCTTTGAAGACAAATATCAATCGATTATTAATTCCAAAATTTAATTCAATCGTTGATTTTCAATGAATTAATACCAAATGTTTTGATTAAATAAAGAGTGAAAACAATTAAAATGCATTCAATATATTATGAACGACACAAATATCATCTCATTTCACAAAACTCGTTATCAGAACTGCCTTTTCAAACATAAAATGAGTTAATTTAATCCTAATATTTAATGTCATGCTTTTTGAGCACAACTACCGATTGGGCACTGAATTAATTTTGACACAAATTTTAGTTAAACAATAATTTGCATCAATTTTTGTTATGAAATGTTAGCATATTTTAAGCAAATTAATTGAATTAATAGAATGATCTAAAGTGACAGCTAAATAGATATGCGCTTGTTTAATTTAGTTGATATTATCATCTAGCAATTAGATTCATTTCATTCAATTCAACAAAAAATATAATAAATTCTAGGGTTATATAAATCAATAAAATAAAGAGAAATAAAAATCTTACAGCGATTCCATGCAAAACCATTTCAGGAATGCTGAGCGCAGTAAAAGAGTGACCGCCACTTACAGGGGTCCAGTTATGGTCGGCTACTGACGACGCATTTGTTATAGTGATGTCACACTCGAGGCCAACACTGTTTCCACTTCCAATACTCGAAGAGGACGAAGAGTTGCGATTATAATTGTCTTTATTACTCGATGAAGAGCCTAATGACTCACAGCTGTGGACAGACACTCGATGTGATTGACCTGAAATCTATTTACAAAATGTTAATTAAAGTGCGAGAAATTAAATAATTATAACATTACTTTAGTATCGCTTCCGCGACCGCTGTCCAAACTGGCAGAACTATACCGCGATTTTCGACTGTCATTACTACTACTGCTTGGACTGAGTCGTCCGACATCTACGCCATGATCTTCGAGAGAAGCTCTCGAATGACTGATCGATTTGGCAGATGTTATACCATTATTGACGACAGATGTGATGGGAGTTAGAGTGGAGTGTCCGCTTGCAGTCACCACTCCATGGCTTATAGTTATGCCATTTTTAGCCATTTGTTGACATTTGTTTACGTGAGACAAATAGTTCTATTGATAACAAAAATATTCATTAGTTGTTATAACAAATAAACGAATCAATCATTTATTTGTATTACATTCGTATCGTAATATTGATGTGAAAACATTTGATTCCCAGAGTCGTTGCAATTAGTGGCTAAAAGACCTGTCATTTAATTATTCATTAATAAAATCAGACATTAATTGTTAATTAAATGAAAACAAACCCGTCGTTTGATTTTGGCTTTGAATGAATGATTGCATCTCTAATTCATTTCTCATTACATTTGATGTATTGCTTCGAAGAATAGGTTTGGACTCATTAGTTGGTGGTATTGGAGGGGATATTCGGATACTTCCTCGGGAAGAACTGTTCCGATTAATACCTGGAACTTAAATATTACCTTTAAATTAGATTTTGAAAACAACACAAAATTTGGTTTAAATTTTTAAAAAATGGTTTTAATGAAAATTCAATTATCAGAAAATAATTGGCTTTTATTTAATATCAAATACCTCTCCATTAGAGAACTCAATATAAGGAGTGATCAAAAATTGGGAGAAAAAATTAAAAGTAGTTTAAAAGTTTTGAAATTTCAAGACTTGATTGACCGCAACATTGAATTCAATAATAGAATGAACTTATGATCAAAAAATTGAATTCAAAAACCAGTTTTGAATAATTTTTTAAAATTAGTTAAAATAAAACATTTCATAAAACCATTTCATTTAAATTTAGAATTAATTTTAAGACAAATTTATTACTATTTCTGAAAACAGATTTAAAAGATTTCATACGAAAGTCTATTAGCGCTTAAAACCAAAAGTTTTTAATCAAATAATAAGTTTATCATAATTTGAGGAAAAAAACTTAAAAGATAAGCACAAAAAAATTAATATTTGATGTCAAACAAAACACATTAAATCAAGAGTTGACTGAAAAACAGCTTTGAATTTATGGTTAAAAAGAGAAAACTATTTAAAATATATTTAAATAACGGACCAAAAAATTAACGAAATATGAATAAAATGAATGCAAGACTCGCTTTATTTGCACATAAATTTCAATAAGTTTTGTCCAAAAATAAGACTGAATTGCATTTTGAGAGATAAAAACTGTAATCAGAGATCAAATATTGTGTTCAATGTCTGGTCTATGCGTTTGAGTTCACGTAATGGCAAACAATTATGAGAAAACAAAAAACTAGTGACAACTCTATAGGAGATTAGCACTCAATTTGAATGCAATCCAACACTAATTTCTAACATAAAACTAATCTATTATTTTCTCTAATATTATAATTGCTATGAAAACAACCTTTTGTTTTATTCTCTTAATATCTTTTGAATAATAATTTTAGAAAATAAAATAAATGTAAAGTTTGAGTAATTTATTAGATTTAATAAAGAGATAAATAATAATAATGTTTACCATTATTTGGTTGATTGTCAGTCAATTGCATCGAAATATTTCTCATTGTTTTCATTGATTCAGTGATCATAAAATCAATAGATTTTTTCAAACAATCATTTATGAAATATTCATAATTAGTTATCAGTCGAGTAATGAGAACACAATAAATGTATTGATTATTAAAAATTGTAATCAATTTGAGGCATATATGTTGGCATTTAATCCGCCATTTGCTTAACAGTCTATTCAATGGATATTTAGTGTTGTATTGTATGACATATTCTCCACTCAACACAACACTCGTTCACAAAACAAGTCTGACGTTTGAGCGCTCAGACTCTCCATTGGATGTATTAAACTAAATGATTGTCTATTAAACAGACTCTACTTTGACTTCACACAACTTTTTTAACTAAATTTTTATGTTTTGTTCCTCATATCCATTGGAATAAGAGAGTTGACCCTAACTGTTGACCAACATTTAGCTCATATCATGTTTGAATAATTGTCTCTGCTACTTTTTTCTATCATTAAACCAATAATAAGTAATCACAATTAATCACTAATTAAAACCATATAAATAATGATTAATCAATCAATAAAATACTGTTTAAAAATTCAATGAGTATTTTATTTTACATAAATTGGATTCCAATGCATAATAAAAAGCTAAACTTACTACCTTGATCACTTTTAATGTACTTACCAGGAAGTAATTTCAAAATATAAATAACTTTCACATTGAAAAAAAGTGATCCGACAAATACTATAATTGGCTCAAATCGAGGACAAAGTCAACATTAAATGTTTAATTGATATAACAATAACATTATTAATTGGATTCTCTCATTATTATTATAATTATTATTTAAGACAATATTTTATTTCTAATCATTTCAGTCAAATCAGATTTTAAAATTTGATACAAACGACAATTTTTAAAAGTTGTTTTTAACCATTTTTGTTAATCTATTGATTGAAACCAAACCCTTACCTATATTTGGATTAATTAACAAATTATTTTAAAAGTGTTGAGCAAATCGTTATTTTAATTGAGTATTATTTGGATAAAAATATAAATAATTTAATTAAGGATTAATTAATTTATTGCACAATCGATGTCTGATTTTATAAATAAATGAGAATAAAATGTTTAAAATAAAGGATGAGCATGCTTAATTCTGGATAAGTTAATTTAAATGTTGACACCAGTGTCACCGCACACATGAGTAGTGGACGGCACCAATTCGAGGAACTGATATGGAATGTTTAGTGTTATGTCATTGTGTTCGACCATTAAATGTCCACGCTTAGAGGAGGCGCCCACCACTACCACTCTCTGACCTTTTTCTAATTGCATTTTAGAACCCGATTCTGTTTAATTGAAACACAAATATGTTATAAAAATTTAGAAGATTTTTAGAACAATCAATAAAAGGAAAATATTGTAACAAATCTTCGGTTAACCCAATCATTAAAATCCAATTTTGGTTTTTATGTTAAAATAAGGATAAAATGAAAAAATAATGATTTGTTCGTATAATCAATAATTAATACCAGGGTAATCCATTTTGATTATTCTTGTTTGTGGATATCCCAACTTAGCATTTCCTGTAACGGTGTATGGTCTACTCGGAGGAACAGGTGGTGGCATATTCTGATTTAATTACAATTAGTAAATGAATAACAAATTATTGTAAGAATAGAAATAAAATACTACCAAATCGTATCCCAATAGAGTACAGGTCTCTTGAATTACATTTTGATCACAAATTTCAATGGATTTGGTTTGGTTTTGCTGTTGAGTTGTATTAAATGGTGGAGGAGTGCCAGTTATAGGAACGGGTCGAGGTTTTGATAATATAGCGTTTTGAACAGAATTATTATTTTTCTGTCCGACATTCAGAGCAATTAGACTTTGTTTAATGGGAGGCCACCGCCGCCTTAAATTCCATCCTCTCCAAGTGGCCTGGATCAAAGCTGCTGAAAACATTCTCTTTTCATTTCTTAATAATTCTAACTGCTGTCGAACCCCTTCACTCAGGAAGATATGTCTTTTTCCCAGAGCCCAAGAAGTGGATGCGGCAGAAACCGGTTGAATAGTCTTTTGGTTTTGCATAAAACAGTCCAAAATTAACTGAAATTTTAAACATTTATTTTAATATAAAGTTTTACAGAATTAGAGTATTATTTCTCAAAAAGATTTAGAGATCACAACAGAATACTTACTTTTGAGTCTTCAATGGCCTTATCGTCGACTCTTTTTAACAAATGGAAGGGCGCTAACAGTCGATATCGAGAATTAAATGCTTTAAAACGCATTCTGTGCGGTAGACCACCGGCCATAAGATTTACTGTTTCTAATATTTGAAGCGCACGGATCTGAGTTACCACAGAAGATCTATCAAAGAAGTTTGCTTGTTCTCGGTTGTTTGCCTGCAATTTAACATTTGTTCAAGGTCATTGGTTTAAAAGTCATGCCTAATGTAAATCCTGTATTAACATTAATTATATAAATTTAAATTAGGGACGGGTGTATCAGTGAGTATATTGTGGATTGAATGCAATATCAATGATGTGTTTCTCATATTTGTTAATAAGAAAATATGGATTACTTTAATGCATCGAATGAAATGAGGTCTGGCGTGAACTAAGGTTCTCAAAAGGTTGTCGAGTCTGGTGTGGAAATCTTGTGTCAAAGTAGATGATGGTTCCGATCCATTCTGCAAATCTATATGAGCTGTCGGTGCGATACGGAATGTAAGACCTCTCGGAACTGTTTCTTTAGTGGATAATAATCTGAGTTCGACTCCAAACAAATGACTGACAAAACCAAAAGTACACAAAGATTTGTGGAAAATCGCAATCACGTCATCACTCAAGCGATCAGAATTGGATTCCAGGAAAGCACTCGTATCGTAGACTACATGACCCGCAAAATGACGGATTCCAAACAGACGCGACAATTGTGATCGATCTGATGGATCCGCCTTTTCTTTATTACCATTTATATCGAAATATCGACTATTCTTCATGTGTTGGGATTTTATTTTTTGGACATACGATTCAGGTGTTCCTCTCAATGAACACTCGGCATCCAATAAACTGTATAAACCAGTTCTCTGTTATAATAAATAATATAATTTATTACTATATTATTGGAAATATTTATTGAGAAATATTACGAGAGATGATATGAAGTCAATGCAGGGAACGTTATCCACGTATTCAAAGTCAATATCAGATCTGACCCCCTCTTCACGACACGATTCAATACTTGATTTAAATATATGAGTGTTATAGAAGTGTTGCATAGTTTCAGCGCATAAATTAATGCAGAGCTGTTCCAATTGACTCGGCTTTGAATCAACAAATTTGTTTCACAATTAATATTTTATTGAATAGTTAGTTATAAGAAAATCAACAAGATTACTTTTGCATCTTCGAATCCAAACATATCTAATATACCAATGAAACCGTCCGTCGCATGTCTTACAGCAGAGTTTAAGACATTCATAGATTTGTAAGATTTGGCTCCTTTTGAACCTTTAAATGAAATAATTTTTAAATTTGAAATTAATTAAACAAATTTGAATCAAAGTATCAGACCTATACTCGACGCGTGATGACTGCCTGTCTCCGTGTGGTTATGTATCGATTCATTACTGTCCGAACTGAGTGTACCACACGTGGATCCAATGCGTTTGGAACTATTAGCTCTTCGAATGATTGTGGCCACTGTTCGACAATATAGAGCTTTAGCCAAAGCATCTCTTGTCGACGAAGACTAACAAAACATTTTCATTCATTTAATCGCCTAAAGGAAAGTTAATCATTAAATACTTACACCATTTGAATCTCGAGGAGATTTCAATAGTTGTCCTCTAATGCTATGATGGGTTCTTGTGGTTAAACTTCTGAATAATGAAATGCTGGAAACACCGAGCAAAGAGGCCACGGCTTTGATTTCATTACTACAACTATTTTTGCTATCATTTGAATCATTAAAATTTGCCGAATCATTGAATTGAATGTTTCCCAACAGAAGAACGGCTGCTAAAACCCTGACCACATCCATAAAAGGAATTCCCAAAACTGATAGACACGACTGAATAAAAATTTTGTTTTGTAATTTTAAAAAAATATTTGTGTTTATTTCATACTTTCCAGGCTTCAAATCTAGTGGCGTCTTCTTCTTCGTCATGAATAGTAGAACCTCGATTCAAATAACGTAAATTATGCACAGAATATCCCTCCAAATTGAGTTTAGCTACAATTTAATACAAATTATTTAATGATTTATTTCTTTTGATAAAATTAGTACTTCTCTCGTCGTGTGTCAGTCCCGCTAACATTTGATAAAAAATGTGATAATTTTTTTCATTTGGCAAACATTTTACGACTCGAGACTAAAAAATTGAAATCAATTTAATAGATGAATACATTGAATACATTGAATAAATGAATACCTGATCGAGAAAATAGCAGTGAATTTTGGTTCTATAAATGGCTCCATCAGTCACTTGAACTTCAATGAAATGCCCCTAAAATTTGATTTAAATTTTATAGATTTATAGATCAATGAGAATAAGAATAAAAAGATGACAAACCAGACGACTAGATTCAGAATTACTCAAAGTCTTAGCACTTCCCAAACTTCTTAAGACAGTGAAAGCTGCGGCCAAATGTTTGAATGCATCGGTTTCTGGTCCTCCACCGGCGACGTTAAAAAGTTGCCTCAAAATAATCATCGATGAGTAGGTCTTTCCACTTCCACTCATTCCACTGTTAATACAATTGAAAACTATTTTAACATAAATTGACAGAAAAAATGTTTGGAACCTTAAAATGATTGCCTGAGGATATCCCGTCTCGTTTTGTTGGCGCACAGCTTCTGAAACTATTTTTAATAGCTGTTGGGATTGAAGGGCTTCCATGTGAGTGCTGTTTAATGTCAGAGCATTTCTTTGATCATTCAAATGGTTTATAGATATTAAAACGGGTCCGACATATGTCTAATGGAAACAAATAGATATTACATTTTCTATAAATTTTTTTGAACTCAATGAGCAAGGTAATTTGATGTGAACAATATCAGTACTCAATTGTTATTAAGTAGCTAGCTAAATTTTAGCAGGAAAGACTTCTTAACCTATAGAATCCAATATAATAGAAATCAGTGCTATTTCTCTCTTTATAATATGAACATTCGATACTATGAACCAATTGGTCCTACCATTAAGATTCATATTATCCAGATTATACTGTATTGATAAATATTTAATTTTTATTTTAGAAATAAAATTTTCTAAACTCGAAAACTCAAAAAGTATCAATTTGATTTTAAAATGGTTTAGATAATGGTTTAATAAAATATTTTTTTTGGACAATTTATGAAAATCTCAATATTTAGTACACGAGTCACCGACTTTAACCGTAATTTTTTTAGAGTCTAATGTCTTTCACAAACATGAAATGGATAGCAATTTGTAAGACTCAATAAATGATAAATAGGAAGAGATATTAGCTATCGAGTGATGTTCTCCAATATCTAATTAAACAAAATTGATTGAAATGCTTTTAGTTAAAATAAATTCATTGAATTTTCAGATCTTGTTTTGAAAAATAGTTTTGAGTTCAAAAGCATTCAATCGATAGTAATATCTTCGATAAACTTTAAGCTAAAAATTAACAATTCATACAATTTTTGCGAATCTTAAACTAATCTCTCAAATAAATATTGGAAACTATTTGAAGCATATATTTTACACTTTTCTACTAAACAACCATTTTTTGTCATCAAAATTCAAATTATTCGGAAACAAATATTATGATTGGTTTGAATCATAAAATTGTATTTATTAGTCGATAATTAAATCAGTTTAATACTTACATAATATTTTTTGGCGATGAATCTGGAGTGAAGTGCCCGTAGCAGTGAATCTTCAGTTAGCGGTCCCATCAAATGTATCAAATCGTGAACTTCATTGTAAGTGTGTTCTTGTTTTTTAGATTTTGCCATTAATGAAGAACTTGTCTTAAATGCCTCTATAAATCGGTTTTAATTTTATTTTATTTATTCAAAATATATTTCAGTAAATATTATTTTAAAGCGAAAAACACTTTTATATTTATTATTATTTTAATAAATAATTTTAAATATCAATTAGTAGTAATCAAATGGAAAGCATATCCACATTAATTCAGGATTAGTTCAAATGCTCTAAAAATTCATTTGGAATTTTTAATGACAAACTAATTGTATCACAATTTATATAATTGATAGCCATGAGCAAATTACTAAATTTTAGTTGCGCTATATAGTTGCTAAATTTTCCAATAAATGGGTTCTATCTTAATTTTCTTAATTAAACTAGCATTTTGTTTAAAATTATGAATTATTTATACCCGAATCTTGTGTCGCATCCTTTGAGAGCCCATTGAATGGTGAGTCCGGTTTGTCATTATTTGGCGAAATATGAAGTGTCGTTCTAAGGGTTACTAATTGTGAGCTCAAATTTTTCAACTGTTGTTGAAGATGGACTGCCTCATTTGATGTCGACGCGTCTATTTGTTTAACAAATTTATAAATTCTAATCAATTAAATGCTATCAATGAATAAACCGATAAAATTGTTTAATAATTAAGTATTTCATTAAAAAGAAATATAATTCGAAAATATTATAATATTATCTTAAAATATATCTTTTATGCAAATCTACGAATAAATTGAATTTTTATTGATTTTATTTATTATTTACTCAAATATTTTACTAAAAATTCCTTTAATTCTTAAAAAAATAGTTAATAAAAAGCCTTAACTAAAACTGTTGTAATATTTAATAGTTAAAAATTCCTAAAAGTTTAATCAATACTTTTATATAAGTATTTTCTCAAATAATTTATATAGAATTCAAAGTGATATAAAAGTAGGCATACCTTGAAGTTGACGCTCTGTTTGCCAATACTTTGTAAGCTGTGAGGAAGAGCTCAAAGATTATTGAAAGAAAATGATTATATAAGAGACAAACCTCTGTGAAGTATTTGTCTAAAATAAAAACTTTGGACAATCCGACCGCTGTGGCCATAACTGATGATTAATTCAAGTATTTAAACAAAACTGTTTAGAATACCATAAATTAAAGCAAAACATTTGATAAGTTAAGGCTTCAAAACTCTAGTAATTTAATGAGTTTTTTGAATCACACAAACAATTGCTTTCAATTGCAATACATATAAGAATTGAACTCAAATTTTCTTCGCAAAGAAAAAAATTCAGTCAACAAATATGAGGTACAGAGAGAAGCGCCGACCATATTGTGTATATTGTGCTAAGAAATGCAAAGTCAAGTAAAAAGCACCGAATCTGGAGGGGAAAGCATCTGCACTGCTCTTTCTTAGTTCAACAGATACCTGTATAGAAGTGCCCCCTCGGCCGCTACCTGACTAACCTTCGCTCAAATGACAGCTTAGATGAAAGCTTGTGGAGCCTGAATACAACCCTAACTATAACCTGAGCTGTGAGCCACTGGCAAACACTAAATTATATGCCTTTAGGCGTTGTTGGTCCCAACGAACCTGATTTCAAAGCGCCAAAACAGGTAATGATGCCTAAGAGGGCATTCAATACTTACCATTATAGTAATAATAGCTCTCTCTCT